>JAIQCU010000111.1:0-96176 GCA_022114935.1 Leptestheria dahalacensis
AAAGAATATCCTCCCCCCCCCCCGTGGACAACGGATGTCCGATCGTAATCGTCGTGTGTTCAATTTTAGTTAATCTTGTATAATTCGCCATCGAGAAATATAGTGTTTTGCAATCGATGCAATTGCTTTCACGTGTGCGTCTTACGTTTTGTAATAACGAGGTTTTTTTTTGTTGTCTCTTCCAGCCAAAATGACGCGGATGTTTATCAAGTGGAAAAATAAAACGATTTTTTGCAATAAATTTATTGGCTCAGTTTTAGAAATTAAGGGTTTTCTTTTTTACTTGTGACGGATTTGGACGTTCTGAAGTTTGATGTAGTCGACCTCGTTGTAAGCGGTGCTGATGGAGCGGTACAGCCCCCATTTGGACCTGAAATAGTCGGCGTTGCTCCAGAAAGTCTGGCAAGGGACGCGCTGGTGAGCGTTTACCCCGCGCGAGTTTTTCACGTAAGCGTCGATGTAGCCAGCGCTGGGATCAGAGTCGTAGTGGATGAAGACGACAGCTTCGTTCCATGTTCCGGCTACCTGGGATAATTAAGAGTTCGATAAGGATTTGCGCATGTGTTAATAGGTGAACTAAGGGGTTCAAAAGTATGGTAACCTATAATATGTACTAGTATTTAACTAATTACAGTAGAAAGTATTATAGTTAGTTCTATACTATAATGCTTGTCTATCTGCCTGTCCATCTATCTGTTAACTTAGCTACCTATCTATCTGTCCAGTTGTCTTCCTCTCTGTATGCCCACGTATTTACCTACCTATCCAACTATCTACATGCATGTCTCTATCCGTCTGTCTATCTACCTATAGTTACCTCTCTGTCTACCAATCTACATTTCCAGCTATTTATCTACCTACTATCTACTCATCCTTACATAACTGCCTACGTATTTACCTAACAGAATCCATTGTTTGTCTGTCTGTCTACCTGTCTGTCTATCAGTTATCTTCCCATCTACATATCCAGCTATCTTTCAACCTATTATCTACCCATCCTCACGTATAACTATATACATATCTACCTATCTATACCTCTCTCTATATCTATCTAACTATCCCTATCTACCTGCTCAATAAACTGACCCATCTACCTTGGCGATTCCCTATTCACCTACCCACCTACCTACACCTAATACATCATTCTGTCTGTCTACCTGTCTCACTATCTACCTATTCATCCATTCGCCTATCCTACCTACCTCTATCTATCAACCTGTCTGCCTATCGTGTCTGTGAACCTACCTACCTACCTACCCACCTGTCTTTCTATCACTGCATACCTGTGATTGGCTTTACGGTTGATCGCACTATAGTTTAATTGCAGTAAAGTACAATGACAATGATGTTCCCTATATAACATACAGTACTGAACTGTACCGTAGTGAAGTTGGCTGTTATTGGTTCTTAATTTCAATGTAAATTTAACCAAACTTTTATAATAAGTTTGCGGTATGTACCGTCCGCGTCGGAGATTCGAATCCGCGATGACGTCACACGACATTCTCAACACCAACACAACTGAGTTGATCACACACAGATATAAAGCACACTTTAATGCAGTTCTAATAAACTTAAACCGGTTTATGGCAAAGAATCGGTAGTTGATCGATAGCACCACCTCGTCGGATGCACGAGCTCAAACTGACCAACTGACATTTCAGTTAAAGAGTTCAGAGAGGGAACTGACGGACCGTGAAACGACATGACCTTGACCTTGAGCTACCAGCCTATGCAAATGAGCTACTTTTGGCCTAGGTCCTAGGTTAATCTATTCTGTTCTGGACATAGTAACCAGCGTTCTATGAATCTATTTAGAATGTAACCAGTACGGTTTATATGTGCAACTACGGTTTTCAGTTTGGAACGATTAGCTTCTAGTTCTTATAGTACAACTACTTTACTACTTAACTTAGCAGCAGTTTTAGTAGACTTTGTTGGTAACAACTAGTAATAGTAAACTGCTAGTAAAGTCCAGTGCGATTCTAGTTAAACCTAATACAGTTTGACACAATCTAGTAAATCTAGTAAATCTAGTAAACGCAGCTAATAAACTGTTACTAACTAATAAAAACTAGGAAACAAGTGAAATTTAACCTTCAGTCAATTGGTTAACTCCAGTAAACTCGAGTAAACGCTGGTAAACTAGTAACCCTAGTCGAGTCTGTTACATCTATCAGAATCTAGTCAGTTCTAGCAACTAGTAAACTTTCAACTAGCCAATTTAGTAACTCTATAAAAGAATTAGTAAATATAGTACTAGCACTAGCTAAAGTACCTTAGCTTACTAACTAAACATATGTCAAATCAACTCGATACTAGTTTTCAACCTAGCTACTACTACTAACCAACTAGCAGAGTAACCAACCTACTTATTCTATGATTTGAAACTATATAAGGAAATAGTTCTCACATCTGCAATGTTGGCTAAATCGTAGTAAGTAGCTGAAGCTCCTCGCGATTCCACAACTCGCAATCGCAATTTCCCCGATGAATGCAATGAAAACGTGACCAGCGGTTCAGTTTCGCCAGTATTCGCCTTGATCTGGAAGATGTGGAAGAATTTGCCGATCTCGGCGGGTGGTTTGATATCGCTGTTGAGTCTAAACCACCAGGCGTAGGTGAAAGTTGAACCCAGTTTGGCTACCGGTCCACCTAGGTGTTCCAGCGGCGTCTTGATCTCCATGCGCTGACGGTCGGTGCTTCCAGTCACGGAGTCGTCGTCCAGGTCGCGGTTGATTCTCAGCTTCATAACCCAGTCCATGGTCGTGTCGTTCATACAGAGGACACGATTTGGGCTGTATTGTGTTTATAGAATAGTGTGACACTGTAGTGTAAGAAGCTATACCGTTTTGCACTGTGCAAAATACTGGGGTTGTACAGTGATTACAGTCTATCTATTTAATCTATCTATCTATCGATCTGTCTGTCTGTCTATCTATCTATCTATATATCTAAATATCTGTCTGTCTGTCTGTCTATTTGACTGTCTGTCTATCTGTCTATCTCATCTATCTATCTATCTATATCTATCTATCTATCTATCTATCTATCTGTCTATCTATCTATCTATCTATCTATCTATCTAATCTATCTGTCTATCTATCTATCTATCTAATCTATCTGTCTATCTGTCTATCTGTCCATCTGTCTATCTATCTATCGATCTTTCTGTGTATCTATCTAATCTATCTATCTATTTATCTATCATCTGTCTATCTATCTACCTGCCTGTCTACCTATCTATCTGCGGAACTGCCTTACCATCTTGTCTTTCTAACTAATATGCCCCTGTATACCTATTTACCAACTATCTGTCAATCCGTCGGTCTACCTACCTACCTAATCTAAACATCTGTCTATCTACCTACCCACACTCCTCCCCATCTATCTATCTGTTGATCTACCAACAATCTAGTCATCCGTCTGATATGTACGTATCTATCTATCTATCTACCTGTCCTATCAGATATAAATCATAATAACAATGGTACATACTCTGCATTACTGGGTTCTTCAATCGCATAGTCGACCCTGCTAGCGCCGAAGGCGTTGGCAATCTGCATCCGAGCATCTGCTTCACACTGGGTGACTAGCAGCGACTTGTTTAGCCCGTAGCCCGACAGACTAACGCTAAAGTCCCACGGTGCGCTGCTAACTAGCAGCACGTTAGCAAGTAGCAGGTAGACTTCAGTCTTCATTCTTGGTAACTTTTGAACACTGGTGGACCCTCAACGGGCCCCTTATATGTTGCCAATATAGCCATCGTGGTGATAAACACAGATATAATAATGCGCATTGCTTGTTCACGTATGAGTTTCGCATCTTGATACGCACACACGTGGACTGTAAATAAGGATTTAGAGGTCAATAACAATCAAAATGTCAAAAAACTGCTTGATCCGATGATCCCTTGTTGTTGACTGGAGAAACGATAAGGTGAACAAACAAGGTACACAGAGTCGACGACAATCGTGTTGGTTTCTATTATTACAATCCTCTAATACGTCTATTGCGTTTTATACGTTATCACAGATTAATCCTTGGGATCCTGTTTATCGATAGTTGAAATCGGACTGTGCCAAACCCCCCAAAGCAAGCGACGGAGATAAAGTAAAGACACAACGTCGGGTGGTTGGTTATCAAGATGGAAACGGCTATTTAAGGGACGTTGTCGTTTGGGAACTGTGAATTCAAGTAGCGTTGATAATAGCGACATTGAAACAATGAAAGGTCTGCTCGTCTCTTGTTCGGTCCTCGCCCTGCTGGTGTGCCTGCGCGGAAGCCAAGCTGCCAAGGCGTCGGTTACTTGGGTAACGCACCGGACAAGCTTGTTTTCTATAAAATATAACTCAACTTAACTTATTATAACTGTATTAATTTCAATTTTATTATAGTATAATGTTGAAAGGATGTACGCATGTATATGTAGGATGTAGCATGTGATGTACTATAGTATATACTATTAAAATTACAACTATTTGTAAATTGAAAATTACTAGGTTTAACCTTTGAGACTATTTGAGACTTCGTGAATTATATTGCTTGTTCTTTAATAAATCTATTTGTCCGTGTTACTACTACTACTTCTACTACTGTTAACATTTGCTATCGTTACTTTGTTACTATTACTATTACTACTACTACTACTACTGCTACTACTATTAACTTTTCCCACCGTTACTGTTACTACTACTACTACTACTACTACTACTATTGCTACTACTACTACTGTTGCTTCTACTACTACTGTTAACTTTTGCTATCGTTACTGTTAACACTATTACTACTATTACTATTGTAATACTATTATTAGTATTACTACTACACTAGACTATTAATCTAACTACTACTCTAATTACTACTACTACCATTGCTGAATGCTACAACTTTTAGCTTTATGTTATCATTTACTACTACACTTCCTACTACACTTACATTACTACTGCTACTCCTACCATTACTACGAACTACTTCTCTAACTAATACTACTATTCTGTACATCACTAATACCATTACTACTATAGTTACCATCACTAACAACACTGTCCCTATTGCTGCTAACTGTAGTGCTACTACTACTACCGCTAGCGTTATTACTGTACTACTACTACTACTACTACCACTAGACTACTACTACGAACGGATACTAGTTCTACGCCTAAGTACACCAAAGACATTGTCCAAAATCACTAGGTTACCAGGTAGTCAAGCGGTAATACACCAGCTAGTCACTTTTCTATCAGTAGTTGCATACTTGCACAGTAACCATAATCCCAGTTAGCTTATCTGAAAATAGCTCACAGTCTATCCTGGCACAGTACCACAGCTACGCACCGTGCTGCCCGGACAATCCCAACTACGATCCCGACTACGACACGACCGAATGCGACGACTACAGCGCCTGCGAGTACGCCGGCGATTTCGCTGCCATCGGTCACCACTCGCTCGAGTATGTCATGAGCCACGACCTGGTCGCTTTCTACGATAACTCCGATTCTGATGGAAGCAACTTCCTGAACAAGTACGGAGGAAAGACCGTCCGCATCACCAAGAGGAACGGCAATAGCTTCACGGCTGTCATTGCCGATACCTGTGGCAACAGCGACTGCGGCGGCTGCTGCATGGACAATTCTCAACCCTCGGGCTATCTGATCGACGTTGAATATGTAATCAACTGAACTGTACTAACATAAAACTAGCTAGTTATTATAGTAGTTATAATATAAGACACTAAATATAATGCAATACTATAATAAGATATATAACATCATAATATAGTAATTAACATTACTATTCGGTATAAGTTTAACTAGGTATTTATCAACACATTTATCTAATTATCTATCTATCCCTCCAGTCATCCATCCATCCATCCGTCTACATATCTATCTATCTATCGAATTAACTATGTATCTTTATCTACCTCATCTTTCGATCTATCAGTCCGTCCGTCCATCCGTATAGATATATCTATCTATCTAACTACCTGTCAATCCCTCCATTCTTCCATCCGTCCATCCATCTGTCTATATATCTACCTAACTATTTAATTTACCTATGTATCTATCTATCTGTCAGTCTATCTAACCACCAATTTATCTATCAAATCTTTTATTGTGTCCACGTGTATCTATCTATGGTCATATAGTTCTATAGTTTACATTACAATATCTCTGTATCACCTAAATATTAACTTGAATTAACTATTGTATGTTTGTAGTACACCGCTGTGCGTCACTGGGGCTCTACTGATCCCGTCTACGGTGAAGTCGACTGGGAACTGGTTTAAGAAAGGTTCCGTCCAAGCAAAACCCTCTTAACAACAGACTGGATAACCTTCTTTGGTGTACAACCTATAAACTTATTCACACACACATATCCCTGGTGATCCCAGCATGTTCAAACCCTCAGCAATACAAATACCTTTGGATCCTAAGTGAATACTGAAAACTGAATGTGTCAGTCTATATTGATATCATCTTGGTATGACAATAATATTTATAAAATACCGAAAAAACTAACACTATAATTGGTTAATTAGCAAGTTAGTAGCTTAAACTACTACTGACATATCACTGACACTTGCTATCAGATAACCGGATCATAAAGTTATGTATTCAATGAGAATGCGGTTTGCATTAGCCCAAACACGGACAATGTCAGTATTTCTCGCAGTCCGTTGTAACGGCTCTGTCCGTGCGGTTAACACGGAACCGACACGGTTTCTCATGTGGTCCGTTTCCGGATACTGCCAGTGCCAATCAGCAGGTTAGGATCACCACGATCAGTACGTAGCCAGTCAGTAGCCGAATCTTCCTATAGGTTTTCAGTTAAATTAAGCAGACTTAACCTATCTGCTTGATTACTGATAATCTGCTATATACTGACACACGACAGGCTATTAGTTAGTATTTGACCAACTTTAAGTCGCATTGTATCAAGATTAGCATCGCCATGCCCTTCATTCAGTCAGCTTCGTTATCAGTAGCATATCATTTATTTCATCTTAGTATTATACAATAAAGTTAACATGATTAAAGTTATAGTATAATACTTTATGTATATTATTTAAAGTGAAATTAACTGCTGGTTTTAAGTTGCATTTTAACGAGTTGATTAACTGAGTCTTTATGAATGTGATGAATTCTTACCTCAGGGAATTGCAGGGATTCTGCTGTAAGGCAGACAATTGCCAAAATTAGCAAACCGACGAGAGGGTTAGCCATTATTTCCGACTCTAACAAGTCGAGATGTGTTTCTTTTTCAACTCAACTCTCGCAGTTCCGACTCGTGTCACCGTCTATAAGTACCGTAGAGCGACGTGTGTTACAACAGGTGCAATATATTATTTTGGATTGAATTTTCAAGGAGAAAGTTAATTGAAATTTCAAGGACGCGCGTGTCCTATAAACAAAGGTGTCACTTGCGTCGTCGTTTATACAGACAGATTGGCTGACAGACGGATAAACCGATGGATGGATAGATAGATAGATAGATGGCTTGGCAATAACAAAGATGGGCCAAACAGACAGACGATAAGCAAAATGATAGGTAGATGGATTAGTAGCTCGTATAGACTTGAAAAAAATGAGGTAATCAAGATAGATAAATAGGCCAGAATAGCTAAACATATAGATAGTTAACAATAGATAGGTAGAGAGATAGGCAGATTAATAACTGAAATAGATTGGAAAGGGTGGGTAAATAGATAGCTAAATATAGACATGGCTCAGTGGAGGACAGATCGATAGTTAACAAATAGATAGGTAGTTAGATAAGACGACTAATAACTGAATTATACTGAAAAGGGTAATAAGGTAGTTGGACAGCTAAATAGATACGGCTCAATAGGACAGATAGATAGGGAGATGGATAGGCAGATTGATAACGGAATTAGATTGATAAGGGTAAATGAGGTAGTTAGATAGCTAAATAGATATGACTCAACAGGACGGATAGATAGATCAAAAGATAGATAGATAGGTAGACGGACAGGCAGATTGATAACAGATACAGAATATTAAAATACATAATGAGGTAATTAGATGGCTAAATAGATATGACTCATAGGACAGATAGATAGACTAAAAGGTAGATAGACAGATAGATAGGTAGATGGACAGGCAGATTGATAACGGAATTAGACTGAAAATGGTAATGAGGTAGTTAGATAGCTAAAGAGATATGACTCAATAAGGACAGATAGAAAGATCAAAAGGTAGATAGATAGATAGATAGATAGGAAGATAGACAGATTGATATCTGAATTAGATCAAAAAGGGTAAATGAGGTAGTTGGATAGCTAAATAGATCCGGCTCAACAGAACAGATAGAAAGATGGCTCAACAGATAGATAGGTAGATAGATAGGCAGACTGATAACTGAAATCCATTAAAATACGGGTAATGAGCTCACCCGACAGCTGGATAGATGGCTAAACAGAAGGACTGGTAAACAGATAAACAGAGATACGGATACATAGATGGCTAGCTAGCTAGCTAGCTAGATAGATAGATAGATAGACATGAAGATAGGCAGATACATAGGTATGCAGGTAGATGCACTTTTTGGACAGATGAACAAAATCGACAGATAGATGGATAAATAGTAAGATAGCTAAACAAGACTGGTATAAACCGATAAAAAGAAATACAGATAGATAGATAGATACACAGATAGATAGATACACAGATAGATAGATAGCAGATGGTTAAACCGACAGATATATAGACAGATAGACAGACAGACGGATAGATAGATACAGTCACTGGATAATTGCCAGTCAACCTTAGTCAAACTTGAGATCCAATAATTACTATAAGGTATTTCAAACTTAAAGTTAATACAATTACAGTTACAAATTAAAAGGAAAAGGCCAAATTTCTCAGCACGAGGACTTGCTTCTTGCTGGGGAAACAGTTGATCGCTTATGGCGGCCACAGTTTCACAGACAGAACAACCAAAAAATTACTGAATGTACAACTTTCAGTACTTTACACACGAGTCAAGTTTCACTGAAATCGGGTTGTTAGTTTCGCCACAATAAAATTGTAAAGTTAGAAAGATCCGTCATTTCCTACCACTCAGAACCCCCTTTTTGTCTTGCTCTGGACTGTGCAACCCACTGAATCCAGGTAAGCGAAAAAACCTTTATTTCTTACATCAAACAGATGAATCACAACTCTTGAAAAGGACATCGGTTTATCGGTTAACCTACCTTCTTCGCCCCGCTCCCCACGAGGTATTTCAGTACCGGATGCTTTTCTTGGCCGCCTGGTGAACGTGAGCTTCCAGTTTGTCTGACAGAAAAGAAAAGCCATAGTTTAACATCAGCCAATGGCTAAGCAACTAGCTAGTAACGTAGCAAATGCAACTAATTTACTATAACGGGTAACTTGCTAAGCTAAACTAAGTAAACTAGCTGTTAAACTATAATAGCTAACTAACTAATTAAGGTTGCAATCCAATAACTAACTAGTTAACCGACTAATTAACTAACGAAAAGGCCAACTAACTAACTAGCTAATTAAGGTTGCAATTCAATAACTAACTGATTAGTTGACTAACGAAGCTACTAGATAGGTGCCTAACTAACCGTAGATATTAACAAAATAACTAAACGACTGACTTACTAGTTAAGTGAATCAATAACTAGCTGACTAATTGATTAAGCAATTAGGTGACGAACTAACTAACAAAGTAATCAATCAACTAGCTAACTAATTAAGGTTGCAATTTAATAACTCACTAAATAGCCGAATAACCAATTAACGAAAAGGCCAAGTAGATAACTAACTGATTAACTAACTAGTTACGGTTGCAATTCAATAACTAACTGAATAGTTGACTAACCAAGCTACTATATAACCAAGTTCCTAACTAACCGCAGATAACAGCAAAATAACTAACCTGACTAAGCTGACTAATTTACTTAGCAATTAGGTGACGAACTAACTAACAAAGTAGCAAACAACCAATTAAGTAGCTAACTAATTAAGGTTCCAATTCAATGAATAACTAATTACCCAATGACCAATTAACGAAAAGGCCAAGTAGCTAACTAGCTGTTTAACTAACTAGTTACGGTTGCAATTCAATAACTAACTAATTAGCCAACTAACCAAGCTACTAGATACGTGCCTCACCGGCTAACGTAATAGGTAAGTGCATCGGTAAACTAGCTGATTAAGTTTCCAAGCAATTAGCTGACGAACCAACTAAGTAGCAAAGTACCAATTAGGCTAAATAACTAATTAGCTAAATTAACCAAGCTACTAGTTAGGTAGCTAAACTAACCGTAGATAATAATAAACTAAATTGCCGACTAACTTAATAGCTTAAGTAATTTACTAAGCAGTTAGCTGACGAACTAGCTAACCAAGGTAGCAGACTACCAATCAACCTTCCAACTAACTACGTAACTAAATAACCAGCCTTAGTAAACAACTAGCCCACTAGCTAATCAAATACCCAAATAAGCAACTAATTGACTGACTAAATTTGTAACCAAGTAAAACTAGCTAACTAATTAACTAACTAACTGATAAACTAACTAGTTGACTGACTAATTGTGTATCCATGTAAACTAGCAAACTAATTAACTAACTAGTTGATTGACTAGTTGTGTAGCCAAGTAAACTAGCTAACTAATTAATAAACTAAGTGACTGACTAATCCTGTAACCAAGAAAACTAGCCAACTAACTAGTTAACTAACTAATCAACTGATTAACAAACTAGCTGACTAATTGACTAGCCAACTAACCAAGTAACTAAGTAGCAAGAGAACCAACCAATCCAACCCACTCACTAATTTACTAATTACTAGATTAGTCAAATCAAACTTACAAATTTTATGTTGGCCCTTAATAGGGAACTTGACCATCAATTCGTGCGGATTCTCGCAGACGAAAACATAGGGCGACTCGCTCTCTCCATCCGGATACTCCTTGCGGTACTCTTCCTGCGGCACGACGTTGACCACATCGACGCAGCCCAGAAGGCATCCGGACGGATACTGTGACGGGAACCGGATGGAGTCGTCCTTGTAATGAACGCGGTAAAAGTTCTCCAGCTGGTCGATTTCTTCCTTCTGCACCGGTCGGGCGGTCGAGGCGATCCACAGACGGCCGCGGTGAGCAGAATACCAAGTTCGACCTTCGTGTCTGCCAAACAATAATTTTAAAATTCAGAAATATTTTCTTAAATTGATAGTTTATTATTATTTTAAATATATAAAAGTATAAACAGAAGAGATGGAAGTTACCGTTTGATTCCTGCGACTAATAGGGAAGCGTAGGGCTGGTGCATGCTCAGGCAGCGACCTTCGTCGCTCATCTGCTGCAGCTCGCGATCCTGGAGTCTCATCTTGCCTCCGGTGAATGATCCGGCGGCGGTGGCGGTTAGGGAACCGGAGGCACCGCTTGAAGAATCCGTCGGCTCGTACTAATGGAATGAAACATCAGTAGATAAATAAATAGTAACTGATAGCAATACTATCTAATATTATATACTAGTACTGAAATGAATATATAGATGGAACAGATTCAAAGATGGATAGTTCAATAGACGGATAGATATATAGATTAATGGATGGACAGGCAGAGAGGTAGGTTGACAGGTTAGATAGGTAGATAGATAGACGGATGGATTAATGGACGGATAGATGGGCAGGTAGATCGATAGTAGAGAACCAGCCGATGGGTAGATGGATAGATGGAAAGATAGATTGAGAAACAGGTAGACATGTAGAAAGATAGATGGATAGAAATAGATTGATATAAAGATAAGACAGGCAGACAGACAGACAAACGGATAGACAGGCAGACAGACAGACAGAAATAGACAGATAGAAAGTTAGATAGATAGATAGATAGATAGGCAAATAGTTAGATGCATGGATAAATGGATGGACAGATAGACAGACAGATCGATATATAGACTAGACAGACAGACAGATAGATGGATAGATGGATAGTTAGACACATAGATACATAGGATAGTTTCGATGGCTAGGTCAATATGTAGGTTGAATGGTTGATAGCTTGATAGTTGGGACTGATCGATATATACACCTATAGACAGGCAGCTATATAGGTAACCAGATCAATAGTAACAGAGCTAGAACTGGGTAGATAGATAGACATAGACGGATAGAAAGACCCCGTGACAAAGAACGGAGCTATACATACAGGCTAGATAGATGCAGGTAAACAGGCAGATACATGTTAAAGAGATAGATAAATATAAATGTAATTACTAATTAGTAAATTAATCGTCACGGTTTTATCCAATTAAAAATAGAGATATTCAATATCAGATTAGGTTACGGACCACCGGTCTGGTTATAGCAAGACTCCTTTCAGCCCCGTCTTCACTAGCGGCCGTAGAGGTGAAGTAATTGATAGACTGCTGCTCGCTGAGCGCTTTCAGCATCTCGTCTTCACCGGAAAATAAGAGATCAGCTTCGGGAACATTCTTCTCTTCGATGACCCTCCTTCCTATTCAAATGAATAACAACAATAATAATAATAATATAATAATTAACTGGACAAAGAGCGGGGATATCGATATCCGATACCAGCGAAGTCGAGCGTGATCCGCACGTCTTTCTTCGACATGTGTCTCTTGTCCAGCAGCTCTTGCTTGCGCTTGTGCACCAGCTCCCGTTCCTTCGCCGACAGCCACTTATTGTTCGCGTTGAAGTAGTCGGACTCGTCGTCGATAACCTGGGTGCGACGCTCGCTGATGGTGTCGAACCAAACCATTACAAATCACATTCTGAAAGCACGTTGAAATGTTAAGTTTACCTAGTTCGGTCAAACTCCAGTAGACGGTTCTTGTGCGCGACGGCACGGTCGAGTCCCGCGTTCGTCTTCTCCTTAACGTCCTGAACGGGCGGCGCGTTGAGCAGCTTGTTCAGCAATTGTTCCGACTTCTTTGAGCCACGGGCTAGGACTTCCGCGTCTTCTTTCGTGTAAACCTGCGAATACGACGGTTAGGTTAATGGTTTACGACAATGAACAGGAATCAAAACAGATACCAGGTTCCCGCAGAAGAAACACGGTCCCGCGCCCTCCTGTTTGCAGACGACGCGGCCGCACTTGAGGCAGTTGTTGACCAGCTCGTGTTTCGACGACTGACACTCGCACTTGTGCCTCCCTGTACTCGACATTTACATTTTAATATATGCGGCAGACTTACAGTCATAAAATTTCAATACCTGGAAGCGTAACGACATCTTTGGCTTTGCCTTCGGCTGAGTACAAGGACACCTGCTTGACCCGTTTCGTAGTATCTCTACCCGTGGCGGGTTGCGGCTTCGAATAGACTGCTTCCCGCGGGTTGTTTTTGGGCAATGGATCGGGCTTTCTAGTTGTCGCGGCCTGCATTTTCCCAATCTGCCTCTGCGAGAGCCTGAACATGAGTTGCTCGATAAAACTCTGGTGCGCGGGGTTTGACATGTCGAGCATGGATTGAAGATACTCTTCTAAATCTTTCCTGTTTTCCATACTTAGTAGATACCTGTTTGAGAAAGGTATTTTGTGTGAATTAGATATGTTTTCTACGTAATGGCGAATATAAACAGGTTTTATTATACTGAGCAATGTCTTCAGTGGCAGGAAAACCGAGCAAGTCTGTCAGTTCGTTGCAGATCCACGAATTTAATTTTTCCGAATCTTGAATACCCATTTTGAAATTGACAGTTTTTTATCTTAAATTAAAGATGTATTTAGGTAGCTAGTTGGCTAAGGCTAGAATAAGGTAAAATATTGCGGCTAGAGTGTTGTTGTGTTGTTGTTGTGTTGAGAGAAGTCGCAATAGAGCATCTAGAGCGGCTAGAGTGTGCAATCCGTATGACGGAACCGGGTATTTGTTTACAAACAGTGTTTCCACTACTGGGAATAAAGTCAAGAGTCAACGTCTTATTTCGTACTGACGTCCTTTAATTAATTGTAATAATTGGATGTTTAATTCCTTTCTCTAGATAATTGCTTTTAAATTCAACTTGAGATATTATATTTGTACTTAAAAATAATATTATACAGTACAGAGGACGTAATAAGATGTATCTATTTATCTAATTATTAAACCAGTGCTTCCACTTAATGAGAATGGAAATTGGTCTTCAATTTGCTTGTACAACTTGGTGGAAAATCCTGAAAGTTGAATGTTAAGGGATATTATTTGATTAACGTAATTGTATCTGTCGGGAAACAAACACCATCTGCTAATTTGGAATAAAACCAAGCGTTACTGTCTCATTTGGAACAACTATGCACTTGTGCGGTACCTAGCTATATATCTCTATCGATCCCTTTATCTGTCTATGTGCGTATCAGTTTATCTATCTATCTATCTATCATGTTATCCACCCATCTGTCCTTCTATCTCCGTCTGTCCTTAACGATTTATCCATCTATCTATAAATATACACATTGAACTATCTACCTACATACCTACCTGTCTATCTATCCATTTGCCCATCCGTCTATCTTTCTATCCATTTACTGATCTATCCATCTAACTATCTTTCCATCCGTCTATCATTTTATTAATCTAACTAACGATTTATCCATCTATCTATATATCTATTGACCTATTTATCTATCTATCCTATCTACCTACCTATCTATCCATTTGCCCATCCGTCTATCTTTCTATCCACCCGTCGATCGTCTATCCATCTATCTGTCTGTCGATCTATCTATCTATGTATCCATCCCTTTATCAACCTAACGATCTATCTGTCTGTCTATCTATCCATCTATCTAGCTTTCGATCTGTCCTTTTGTTGTTCAGTTGATCTATGTATGTATGTATCTGTCTATATGCAAATCTAGCCGAATGTAAGACACAGTCGAAAGTATTTGACCTTGTCGGTTACTTTAACCAGTTAAGCGTAACCCAAAACAATCAATTTCAGACATATCGTTACGAATCATCAGCTACTGAACACGACACAAGGAAAACGTAACTTGTTATGCGAAATGCCATAAATAGTTCAATCCCAGCCAAAACAGAGTCAATTGTCTTCTGGAGATTAAACCGGTTATAATGAGAATATTTGATTAAAAGAAAAAAATTATCACAGTACACGTTTTACTTCGTGCTTCTCCCGTTAGCAACAATAAACATAAACAATTGATCATTACAAGCTATAAATAATGATTACATCTACACAGTTAAGTTATTGGCCACGACGACAAGTGTGAAAAGGCCTAGTATAAAACGACTTTAAGCCTATCCTTGGCTTGCACGAGTTCGTCTTGGTTCGTCTGCTACAGTGTTAGAGATGGCAGGATTCAAGCGGACGACGTCGTGCAAGCCAAGGATTCAACACGTTCGCAGTACTGCAGCAGCATCTTAAAAATTTGTAATCGGAAAAGCCTCACCCTCGTTATCTTTGTTACAATGCAGTCTCCGTCTCAGTTTTTACGAAAGTAAGTGAAGTTAAATACGTGTTAAGCAATTCACCATGAACTCGTATTGCAGCAGTGATATTCGATATCTAGACATCGAGAACGACGGTGCATCTAGCTGTTGATTCGTGCATTCCACCGAGGACTCGGGTTTCAAAGCAGTTATAGAAGATGATCTTATGCTGATATCTACATACCCATCGAGATTCCTATAGACTGAAAGCTAAAGTTCGGGAGGAAAGACTTCTAAGTTAACTAACAAACCGTACATTATACCTCTAGAACTTCTCACACAAGACTAGACATGTCCACCATAGGGATGTCAAGTGACTAGACTTGGACTCGACTCGGTCCTTTGCGCGAATATGACTCGATTCGCGTCACAATTTTGCAAGTCGACTAACTCGACTTGAGATTTGACTCTCGACTCGGGCCAAGTCAAGTCGAGTCGAGAAGTCGAGTCAGTGACATCACAAGTACACTTCAGTTCAAAATTGGTAAAATGTTGCAGTAGAAATCTATTTACTACACGTCACACAAGAACATTCTTCTCCTATATGATTCTCGTGAATCGCTGATGTAGAAACGGAGTTAATCAAACCGTAATTTTACTAGAAAAACCTCAAAGCCTTCTCTGCAAATACAGCTCATCGATATATTTCATGGTAATTCGGCTACTGACTTAGAAGTTCCTCGAAAAGTTCCCTAGATTTAGCTACAGATCTCCATCTAAGCTGGTACTGAACCTTTACGAACAGACGGTTACGTACTAACCTAGTAAGTCAACTCAGTGGTAAATACTAGAAGGAACACTGCAACAAATGGCGCTAAGAACCATCTATCACTTGTGTATTGCGAAAACATAGGTTTTCATTTTCATGTATTATACAAGGAATGCCTACACAGTGAACGCAATATACTCGTACCATTTTCATACTTCTTCCGATAGAAACATTGGTTGGGAAAAAATTGAAATCGACCTAAAAAAAAAGACAAGAACATTTAACAAAGTCAACGAGCAAACGACAGTTACTTTCTCACGCGTAAAAAAACAGGAAATCGAAAAAAACCGCAGTTCAGTGATATGGGTTTGATATGAAAATAGCAAGGGGGACATGATATCATGACAGAAAATGTGGCTTCTGTTGTGTTTTTACAAAATATCTAAATAGGGTTTTGTGCTTCATTTCTCGCCTAGTACTCTGTTCCATTGCACCTCGACCACTCGCTGGTAGCACACGACGTAACCCACGACAGGACCATGCGTCAAATAAAATAAAATAAAAGAAAACAATCGGGATTTTCTAAGCTCACTGTTGGAATTTCACTCCTTCAAAGTCGTCAAAATGAAAATTATCACATGAACAGGCCAAGAAAAGGGTTATTTTTTTATTTATTCTTCTAAGACTTTCCCGGGTTACTGAATGAGTTTCAAACGAGAGTATTGGAGAAGGAGGACAGCGGGACTCGAATTATGATTGTCGTCGATATGCAGCTGCTCCGGGAAACCACCGTGTCGTCAGAAGGGTTAATGCTTTTCGTTGCTTTAAGTTTCTAGAATCAGCTGCTTTGAGAGGATCTGCAACTCAGACGAGGGTCATACGGGGAGGGGAGGATAAAGACATCAAGACAGCCCTTTTGGCACATTATTTGATCCGGAATCATCCGGAAATTAAGAAAACGAGACGTAAACAACTGAGGGAAAGGATGTGCAAGGGGTTTTTCACCAAACAAGAAAAAACCCTGTCGATCCTGAGGACAAAAATCGGGATTGAGGAAAACAAACAGAAAATAGGAGGTGTAAAGTGAGACTTGAACGACCGCCCCTCGAAAATGGCACAATAAACTTGAAAAAAGTCTCACAAGTTTCGTATGTATAGTGTATGTTTGAAATGAACAGTGAGTGTTGTTGGTACATGTGTTTTGGAGTGAGCGAGCTAAGTGACGCTAACTATAGCGTGCGGATTGGTATCCGTACTTTTGGCCGCCGAACTTTTGTCCTTGTTGCTGCTGCACTGCCCCGTTAGCTGGTTGACACTCAGCGGATTGTTGATATCGTGAGGGTTGGTTCCGATAGGGTGCCGGTGGGGAGGCGGCGGCAGATGGTGATGGTGAAGGACCGAGGAAGCCGGCGATGGCGTTAGTGGGCACGGCGATGCTAAGCTGGTACTGGGACTAGGCATAATCATGGCGGGACTGGCCAGGCTCGATAGACTCAAGCCCGGGCTCGACAGACCCAAGTCTGAATCGTCGACATCGGAATCTGAGTCGGGTGAGTTGGGAGATCCGTTCTTCGAGTCGGGAGACTGTGTCTCCCCGCCGATGCTACCAGCGCTGCCCAAGTTGTCCTCCGAGTGATCCGCGTCGTCGGCGCCTTCAGTGTACCGGATGCATTTCTTCTTTCGCCTGTCAAAAATAAACAACAAAAAAAGAAGGTTCAAACTTAACTCTAACCAAAAATTTCAACTTGGAACATAAAACCATGCCAACAGTAATCGAAAACCAAAGTGGTAAGGGTGAAATGAAATATCCGGGATAAGGTGATAGGTCAGAACTACAGCGCCTGCATCTACGAGCAGTTTTGAATCTGCATGAAACGACGAGGGTCACATCAGCTACCACGAGACGAGATCGTGCTTACAACATCTAATAAGAGAACCAAAGTCTTCCGGAGATTCGAGTGAATCCGAAAATAACTCAATCAACTGAATTTAAGAAAAAAACATCGAACTTCCATCTATGAATATGCACCTGGTCTTGTTAAAGCTGGAAGGTTTTCGACTCTTACAACCCCACGACTCTCTTCAATAGTAACCGTTCATAAAAACGGGTGTTAAAAAACCATGGTAAAACTGAAAACGAAACTCAAATGTCGAAATCGATTTGGAAGGGGTTCTACAGATTGACGTATGTGGGTTCTTGAGGCGAGAGTTCATTGATCAACGACGCCGCCAGGACGGCCGTTTCATCGTGCAGCTCGAAATCGTTCTGCGAAACGTCCGCGAGAAGCGGAAAGCTCTCGAACGTCTGTTCGAAATGAAACTGAGTTGACGAAGATGACGATGACGGGTACGCCAGGTGACTGGAACTGCAGAAAAACTGGCTGCTGCTGTTGGCCGGAGAACTCGTGCTCGTACTCACATTGTTGTTGTTGTTGTTGTTGTTATGGGTCCTGGCCTGGCTGAGTCCCTGGCAGTCACGTGACTCACGCGAATGCGCAGGACTGCCCGGCGTCAAGGCAGCGTGAAACAAGTGGTTCGCAAATTTTGTTTACATTAAGTCTGCTCTCAATCTTAAGGCACCATTGCAATACGGGCATTTTTTTTAGGTGTTGGAAAAATCAGAAAATGTGCCCTTCCCATCATCAGAGTCAAAATCTCGACAAGTGTGAGAAACTTCTATGTGGTTTTTCAATTTCAAAGTGGAGAAACAATTGCGTGCCTTGACGCTGGGCAAGACACATTTTCTGACTAAAACTACCACAACACACCTAGTGCAGCTCTACCGAAACAGTTGAAACACGTTACCTGCACGGTTTGCACCACTGACTCTGCTGGTCCAGTCCGTACCGGGCTCTGCACTTCTTCATGTTGTTCCCTATGGTTTCGAAATTAAAAAAAATAGACAAAAAAGAATGTAAGTATGATGACCCAGCGAATAAGAAGGTGAAAAGTCGTGTCGAGTGTATTCTGTGGGCATTCCAAACAAAATCTTAAAAAAAAACAATAGAAAAGAAGCAAAAAGTTACGTAACTACTCATTTCTTGTAACGAAGCAAATGATCATGCAGAAGCTGCTAAAAAAGCAGAAATTCTCTTGAGAAAACAATCAAAAAACGTGTTCTCATCTGCGTTATTTTCTTTGGCCATTCAGTATTGGGTTCGTAACAAACTTGTTTTACTTGCTCAATTAGACTAAAAAACAAACTTAAAAATACACAAAACTTAAAAATAATTTAAATAAACAAGTTTAAACAAGAAAACAGAAACAACAAAAAGGAAACGAAAAAGGCTTGTTTTTTTCGAAAAAGAAAACTGATTGGTGTGAGGCATAAGAGGCCTACCTCCAGCCTCGCTTGATTTTTCCCGCCTGCGCTTCCTCTTCTTGCCCTGCGCGTAATTATCGCGAGCCGTCCAGCCCGGATGAAGCTGCATGTGAATCTGTCGCTCTTTACGTGCTAGTTCATAGTACTTGGCTTGCTCCTCCCGGCCCAAAGCGTGCCACTTTATTTGTGAGCGCGTCACATTTTTTTAAAAATCGCAACCAAACCCCCGGAGGTCGTTAAGATGGGGGGGGGGACGGGGAGGAAAACAGGTGGAGAAAATCCAAAAAAGAATGGGGAATCGCGTGGAAGGAAATAAAAAAAAGAAACAAGAAGAAAAAAGAAAAAAAGAGAATGAATTTTAAGTATCTTTAATAACTTGTAGTTCTTAAATCGCCTTCTAGATGGCGTTAAGTGACAACAGAAGTATCTCGTACAGTACGTAGTTCTAGAAAACGCCGTTACTGGCGCTGCTATCGCGAACTCAATACTGGCGGCCATTTTTTCTCGTACATACCAACTCTTATCTTCTTAATGTGTTTTTCAGTACGAAATGCAGTGTTCGTGTATGTGTGTGTGTGTGTGTGTGTGTGTAAGTGTGTACGCTTGTGTATTTTGAGTGTGTACCTCCATCCGCCGCCTTGTCGCGCTTGTTTCGTCGCTTGCGGTTGGTTCCCGAGGCGACGCTGTCGCGCATCGTCCAGTTGGGGTAAAGCTGCATGTGCAGCTGCCGCTGCTGCCGGGCCATCTCGTAATAGCGCGACTGCTCTTCACGGCTCAGTGTGTGCCACTTTTTTTGCATTTTTCACACAAAGTTTAACTTCTCTCCTTTTCTTATCTTCTTCAACTTCTTATTAAATTAAGTTTAACTTGAACACAATTCGGACTGAACCCTACCTAACATGGAAATTGTAGCTGCAAAACAAAACTTGGACAGAAAACTGGTTCAGATTGCACTGATTTTGAACCTATCCCTGAACACTTCTGAAAGAAGAAAGCTACTGAAAAGAACACCTAAGGGGCTACTGGCCGTCTTTCCTTAAAGGTATACCATATATATCAAACTGTACCATTTGAATCTTCGTACAATCTAGGACCTCTGAAAAAGGGTTCGTCAGCATATCAGGTGCTTACTTGAGTAAAACTTGTAACCCGATTTGACCTAGAATTTGGACGTACATTTCGCACTATTAGATCTGTATTCAGTAAAATTTAAGATGCAATATCTTTGGCAATTTCGAAGATATCAGCAGAAAACTTCTACCCTGCTCGGAACCCTTTTTCAAGGCTCTAGACTGTTACCGTTGAAGACTCGGTAAGTACAATACAGCGCTTTTCTGTCAGCGTTTACAATTATAGGCGAGCCTCAAGTTTGGAGATGTAATGCGGACAAGAAAACGCTTACCCGTCTGCCAAGAATTTGATTAATGGCTGCACTCTCTTTGAGCGTGCACTCGGCGACAACTTTGGCTCGCATCTCTTTCATGTAGAGCATGAATGCGTTCAGCGGTTTCTTGATATGAGGTTTCTTCTTCTCTGCTGCTGCTGTCACCACCGAAAAACAAATTACAAAAAAATTAATAAATAATAAAACGGACCAGATACGTTAAGATGGACCAGATATGTTAAGATGGACCAACCTTGTGATGCGTTACCATTGGTCGATGACTCGTGGGACCTTGACGCGTCTGACGCTGCACTTCCCGAGGCTTTTGGATCACCCGATGCGCCCCTGAAAGGTTTGTTTCCAGTATCACGTTTAGAAGATGGTTCTTGAACTAACCACTAGGTGGTATTTAACCAACGTAATACCTATGATTGTGGTCCACCAGCAAACCCATGGAAAGACCAGGTTCCTGTTTAACCCCATGAAGGGCCGGTAACCCGCCGTGATTGGGACTCATCAAAACAGGATGGGTTCCACCCAGTCCTGTGTGGGATCCCAGCACTGTGGGCGAGAACCTAAATAGAGGTATCAAGTCAGTGTTAACCTTCCCATCGTAACTAGCAGCACTTTGAGACTGGATTAAAATGGTTGTTGCTTGCATGTTGCTTTAGCAGATTGTTTGATTTGATACTTGAATGGAGGTTTGTTTGTTGGTTATTCTGAAGTTTTAGCCTATTTCAAGCTTGTTGCTTTTGTGGGATTGTTTGTTTGTTTGGTATATAAACAGAGGTTTGTTTGTTGATTAACTCTTACAGTTTGTTTTATGCCTGTTTTGTTTGTTTGTTATTCTAACAGTTTGCTTGTTTGTTTAGTCTAGTTTAAGTTTGATTGTTTGGTATGCTACTGTTATATTCGGTAGCATGTTGTTTGTTTCTGCTACTGGGTTTTGTGGTTATGGTTGTTTGTTACCTAGGTAACGAAGCGGGACCCAGTTGCAATCCTGGCGGATAGGGACCACGGAATCCTCCAGCGCCTGATGAGATCGGGTACATTCCGGATGTGTGCCTGTTATTATTTTTTTAACGAATGGTTAATCTTTTTTTTTCAAATATGATAAATTAGATCAAAAATAAATTAACAGCGCTATTGGAAAAATAAATAAAAATATAAAAACAAAAAGGACAAAAATAGAATTTACAAATGATAAAAAAACAACAAGGTAAATAATTGGTAAACCGAAAGCGTGGAAGAACAAGGGACCAAAAAAGCCTTGAAAACGGTTGCCCTTATACACAAGTAGGTAAATTACGACGGAAAACGACTTTCTGTGGACGAAGGCAACGCTGCAATTAGGCTGGCTAATGGCGGAAAAATAATTAACGTCGACTGCTTTATGGCTCACCTCACAACAATATACATGTCCAACAGGGAGGAAAATGTAATTGTTTTTTTCTAAAATTCCCAGATATCCTTCTTTACTACTGCATTTCCAATTTCATTTTTTTGTCCTTAAATATTTATTATTGTTATTTTTTTCAAGTTCTCAAATCGAAATGGGGGGCGTGGGATTCTGTTTCCTGTCAGACATTTTCAAGTAGATAGCACTTGACTCGTTACATTCTCAACTGCGATAGTTTTTTTTTCTAAAACCAAAAAAAAATGGAAAATTTCAAAAACATAGTTTTTGTAAATTTTTTTTACCGTAAAATATCAAAAAAATTAAAAAAGATAAATGAAGTTTGATTTTTATACCAAGACGCCATTTGCGCCATTTCATGGCCCAGCATTGGATACGGGTACTGCGCTGTCGGGAACGGGTACATCGATGGCCGTGGCAAACCTAGATTTACAGCAACAACATTTGTCACTTTTAAACCCAACGAGCTTTAATTCGTTCGTATGACATATATAACATTCATTAATAGATAGCACTAATAATAATTAATATTATTGTCTTTATCTACGGATGTGTGGTTAAAATACACAGAGATCGATTTGGATTTCTACATTAGAGATGCTATAGGACAAACGATTGATTTTTGCATGTATGTCCTCAAACCTGTAACGTAAAGATCAGGCTAAAGTATAACATCCCAGTTAATAGATGCAATTAAATGAAATTAAATTCGGGTAAGATATGAACTAGAACAGAACCAGTCTTCACTCTATCATCCGGGTCCATAGTATGCGCTTGTAGGGTACCCCTACCTGTTGTCTATCAATCCGTCTACCTATTTCTGTATCTATCTATCTATCTATCTATTTTTGAACAGAACTTGATCACAAAAGAAGGGATTACTGAAATATCAATCTGCAATGAAACCATTTAGCGTTATTAAGGTGAGCATGAAGAAACCCTTATGAAAAGACCGAGTCATGGTTCATCATACTCTATTACAGCACGCTCTATTTAATCTCTATAAAAGAGATCCTCTTACCCCGCATCTCGTCTTTTTCCCCCCAGCGTTTTTCTTTTAAAATATAAAATCCATCTCGCTCTTGTGACTCTCTCTCCTTATTCTTTGGGTCGTCTAACATGTCAATGAGAATGAGAACCATATTTGAAAAGGAAGCGGAGCAAATGAAAAATGAGAGAAGAGAGAGAGAGTCGAGAAATGGCTTCTTCACAAAAAAAAATCTCTTCCACCCTCGTCTGCTGCTGCTGCTGGTGGTGCAACACAATGGCGGAAGTGACTGCTTAACTTAATGAGGCAACGGGTTGCTCCCAACCATCCGCGAAATTTCCATCATTCGTCACAAAGCCGTGGAGATCATTAGTATTACATAAGTACAAGGGGGATGTCTAGTGGGACCTCTACTGAAACTGTAGTGATAAGACGTCTGAAAAATGGTGGATATAATATCACAGATATCATCATTCGTCACAAAGCTATACAGAGCATTCGTATCACATAAGTAGAAGGGGGATTTAAAGGGGACTCATACTGAAACTGTAGTGATAAGACGTCTGAATCGACGAACAAGTTAAAGCTTGTTTAGATTCCTTATAATGGTTTCACCGAATGTCATATTACAGATTGTTGGGTGCGAATGGATTTGGCTGAACAAATTGTCTTTATGGTTTTAAGACGTCTTAGAATGACTGATTAAGTTAGAAGCAGAAATTGGTGCTGAATTTATGTCATTAGGTGACGAGAGGTACCTGAGACGCAAGCTGAAAGGTAAGACGTAAGACGAATGGACTGTATGCTCAATTTGGACCACTACTAATAAGACGTCTTACACTGGTGGACAAGTTCTTAATCAGATCTCTCTTATCTTGTCTCTTAAAAAACGTTTATCTAACTATCTATCTCTTTACCTGTCTGTCTATCTAAATATTTATCCGTATAGCTATCTATCTATCTTTCCATCCATCCATCCATCCATGTATCTATATCCATCCATGTCTATCTAAATATCTATCTAACTATGCATCTATCTATATGTCTGTCTATCTATCTATCTATCTATCTATCTATCTATCTATCTATCTATATGTCTATCTATCTACTTAATTATCTATCTATCTATCCACTTGTCTGTCTAACAATGTGTCTCTAAATGCTAAAATTATTTCGAAGTATTAAACGGAAACCAATTCAGGTACAATAAGACGTCTACGATTGTTCAAAACAAACTTACCGATAGATGGCGGTGCTTTGGGGTCGAGCTGATAACCCATGTGCGCCGGAGGCGGTTGACCTAACGACTCGGACCCTGGGTAGAAGAGGGACAGCGCAGGTCCACCGGGATGACCGCCCAACATCTTCCCTCCCTATCGAATCACAAATACTCTATTAACATACAAATATACACGATACAAACATTTCAAACGTCTTACAACTGCTTAACTTGTATAAATCAGCAAGGGGGGCCCTTTCAATCTTTTTAATTCCTCTAGGTTCCCACGGCCCCGCGTGAAATGGGATTCTAATGAATTAGCTCATTAAATGGCGTCGTTTCGAACGGGTGGGGGGAAAAAAGACCGGCTAATTGCGACAGAAAAAGATGCGAGTATATATACCGGAGAGTAAATAAATGAAGCATTTAAAAGGCGCTTTTTGATGCGCGCCATGTGTGTCGGGGACGACACACGGCGGGGTGGAGAAAATGCCAAAAACCCGGTCGTCGTCTTTTCCACGTTGCCAGCTAGGGAATCGGAGAGTGGCGAACCCCTTTTTTCGGGAGGGATAATTTAGCCGTGCTTTTGTGCAAGGTATTCAAAAGATTTTATCTGGCCCGTCCAACAGATGCCAACTCACGACTAATACAAAAGGGAAATAATGAATTGGACAACCGGGGCTCCAAAATAGAAAAATGTTCGCATACGGATGAGGATGGAGAAGGACAAGAAAACAAAAAAACTATCAAACTTGCGCGCTCCACCAAAAACGAACTTTTAACCCAAAACATATTTTGAGTTAATCAGTCGATATACTAGCTAATGGAATGTGGAATGTAAATGGCTAGAGGTATCTTGGACGTTTAGCTGTTAAACGGTAAGCGTTTGAAGTGGAACGAATTTGTTGGCGATAACGATTATGGAACTTGCGCCTTCCACGGTTATTTTGTTTTTAACATGAGATTAATTTAGCTTTTATCAATAAATATACTATGTTATGAACTATGGAATGCATTTAGCTTGAGGTAAAGTGGGTTGTTAAGATGTTAAACGGTAAGCGTTCAAAGAGGAACGACTTTATTGCCGGTAACGAATATGGTACTTGCACGTTCCACGAATATTAATATATCGATCGAAAATAAATTTAGTTTTTAAAATTATGAATAGTATCTTATGAACTATGAAATGTAATTGGTCCAATTTACCTAGGGTGTTACGGTGTTAAACGGCAAGGTTGAAAAGAACGACGAGATTGTTGCACATAATGTTTATACGAAACTGTGCGCTCCACCAAGATGTTAATGTTGGCTTAAAATGAATCTTACGTTTCGCAATCTATATAATATCATATGAGCTACGGAATGTAATTGGGTAGATTTAACTTTGATGTTTTGCTGTTAAATAGCAAGCGTTCAAACTGGAACGACTTTAAGGCAGTTCACGGTCATGAAACTGTGCGCTCCACCGAGGTGTTAATTTTGGTTCAAAGCCAAATTTGTTTTAACCAATTAACACGAAATGTTACGACCCACGGAATGTAATTAATTAAAAGTATCTTTGATGGTTTGACGTTAAATGGTAAGCGTTCAAATTGGAACGAGTTTGTTACAGATCGTGCTATGGTTTTGGAATTAGTGCGTTCCACCAAACTCTTAAATTTAGCCAAAATTGAATTCCACTTCGATCATTCTGCATCTAACTGTGTGCACTATGGAACGCAATTGATTAAATGTATCTTAAGTATTTCACTGTCAAACGGTAAGCGTACCTTATCTTGTCTAATTTATGAATAAACGGCCTTCTTATGAATGACAACAATATAAGGACTTGAATGCAACTAACTGCAACATTTCCTTAAACGTACAAGGTGTGCAACGCTGAACGAGTACCCAGGAAAATGCTACTTATTACCTACATCACGCGACTGCAAACTGTCTCAACTTGTGCGTTCCACCAACCGTTTACGACTCGGTTCAAATGCAAATCCCTCGCAGCTGTTACATAATTATGAATGAATTAGGGACCGCAATTAGCAGACGGTACTTCGCGTAATACCACGTACCAAATACTACAAGGCTCCAAAGGATAAAGATATTACACGCATTTGCTAGGAAGACGACGTGCACACTGTGCAGGTCACCAGACTTCAACTTAACGTTTAATAAAGGATCCCTTTACGGCAATTTGCACGGTAATGAATGAAGTGTGGAACGAAACTGCGAGTGTTTCGAATGCGCCGTGTCCAATGAGGAGGTTTGCAAGCAAGAGGGCCATTAGAAATGGCTAACTGGAGAAGTGTTGAAATAGTTCCTCAATTAGTGCGTCCCACCATAAATTAAGTATTGGCCCTATACAAAAACTACTTGCAGTTAAAGGCAAAGTAATAAGCATAGTTCAAAATGCAATTAGTAAATTAAAATGATTTTTTTAACTAATGAGTAATTGAGCTTCAAAGTTGATACACATACACAATATCCAACTTGTGCATCCCACCAGAACTTTTCTATTGATCCAATAACAAACATTGTTAATGGTCAGTACAGACCAATAAACACTTTTTAGCATGCAATTAACTAAATAGACTAAAGTCTCATATTGTCGTAGATAATCAAGCTTAAATCCAACAACATCATAAAGCTTTCGACTGGAAACCCTTCCAAGTTAAGCGCGTCCCACCAAATATTCCCTATTGGTTCGATAACGCGGATCTTTGCACTTTAGAAAGAGCAGCGAGCCCAGGACAGAATGTTACTAGCTAAATGTAGTTAAAGTTAATAGCTATTAAGTAATCAAGCTTTGAAGGAACCAGATAATTACTCATCAAACTCGGATCAAATACAAATAATACTACTTTAGGGAAAATACTATAGATAGGATAAAAATCTAGAGTGGCGCAGGTCTGTAATCTGTCGCCTATATCGATAGCCCTCTCTTTTCTCTCTTGTCAATCTCCCTCCCCCCCACGGTATTCAATGGCCTGTTCAATCACAATTGGAGTGCTTGTTTATCGGCTAATACAGCAACAATTTACATTATACAGTACAGAGATCTACTACCAACCCTCTTCTTCGGCAGCTGGAATAGTATTTTTTTTCCGGGTAAACTCCCCGTCCCCATACGTTTTTAAGGGGGTAGGGGGTGGCTAGATAGAGGGTTGTGTGTATGAGGGTGAGTTTGCGCAGCTCTAGCTTTTCGATGGGGGTGAGTTGCAACAATGTAATTATCGGTGATGCACGCGCGCCAAAGATCAACAAAGTGCATCGTCTCTCTCTCTCTCTTTGATCTTTGCCATCGCGCAGCGAGAACCTTTTTTCAATGGAGGGAAAAATTTACAAAAAAATACAACTTGGATCGTAACGTATACAAAATGGGAAGGAAATTAAAGGGAATCTGCATGTGACAGTATCCTATCTTTGATATCAGTAAACGGAACAATCATCTCGGAATTAAATAACCAAGTTTGTAAACACAAGTCAGTTAGACGAACTCAACGGACTATACAGAATGTATTTATCTGTCTATGTATCTATGTGTTTATGCGTCTGTGTATCTATGTATGCATCTATACATATATCAATCAACCCGTTTATCTATCTATCTATCTACCTACCTACCCATCGCTATCTGTCTACATATTTATCCATCTATCTATCTACCTACCCATCCATCTATCTATCTACCTATCAATCCACCCATTCATCCATCCATCCATATCGATTGATCTATCTACCGATCCATCCATCTTATCTATCTATCGACCTATTCACCCATCCATCCATCCGTCTATGTATCTATCTATCTATCGACCTACTCACCCATCCATCCATCCATCCATCCATCTATACTATCTATCTATCTCTCTGTCTGTGTATCAAATTCTTAAGGGATAGAGACACTATAGTTGGCCAATATCGGTTTCACATAAAAACAGATTAATGATGTTTTTAATAAAACGAGTAAAGTATAGTCAAAGTAAGGAAAAGTATCCAGTAGAAAGGGGCGACTGTGGGTGGTGGGAATGGACGAGCTATAGGAGAGAGAGGATCCCATTTGCCTTTCCGCATGTGGATCAATATGTCTGATATATGCATCCAGCCGTTTCAAAAGGCTAACCAGGGTCGGCAACCTTCACTCAGCGTAGTGAATAGTAGACAAAGATATGAACAGAAGTTGCACTGAAATGACGTCTGACTAGTACTGAATTTTTACACAGAAAAAACAACAAGATTCGGGATGCCTTATTCAACAGTAAGCCTGGATGTACGGTGTATCATACAGTAGCACCTTTAGCATGTACAGTTTTCAGTAGCAGTAAGTACTTGATTCAGTACTTCGATTGACACCTATATATCAACAGATGATCAAATTTACAGTAATATTTAATAACCTCTATATGAAAGACTGCTCTATACTACGTAGCTTTCAGTAGCAGTAAGTAGTTCATTCAGTAGTTCAACTGAAACCAGTATGAACAGCCTGTTGAAATTTACAGTAATGTTCAACAGCTTATACACAAGACCGCTCTTGTATAGCATGTTCAGTTTTCAGTAGCAGTAAGTACCTAGTTCAGTAGTTCAATCGACACCGACGTCAACTTGAATTCTTTTGAAAGTGAAAACTCGTGGGGGCTTAAAAGGGGAAATGATAAAAAAAAATGCTGGAAATTGAGGACGAGACGAATCTGCCTCCCCCTTCTGCTGGGTGCCTGTGTGATGTGCAATTGGAGCGTTAAAATTCAAATGCGTTTTATTGACTTGAGCCTCTTTGTAACTGTAAACTCAGCCAAGGCGAGTAGCATTTCAGCATTTTAATCAAATCCCGCGTCCGAAAGCGACAGAGGGTTCGCTACCATCTCTTTTTCACTGAAATTCACACCAAAGTGGATCAAGTTCTCAGTAAAAAAGAAAGAGTGAAACACGATTCTCATAAGGATTCAGTATCTATCTGTGAAAGAGTCTTACTGATTCACTGCTAATTTTACATGAACCTTGAAAGAATCATAAGGAATCGTTGGAATCTTATAAGAATCTTGAACATTCAGCAGCTGTTTCACTGGTTTCAATCAAGAATCCATATCGCGGAAGAATCCCCAAACAGTCTCCATATCTGTGTTAGAAACAGAGAGATATAAAATAGTGAGATTCTTCTAAGAATCACAAAGATTCCTTTATGAATCATTACAAATTTTACTAAAACTCTCGAGATTTGCTCCAAACGTATGTTAATTCGGGAATAATAAGAAAACCCCACAATGTTTCGCAAAGATTCTCGAGTACATGCCCAGATTCTTCCAAGAACCTTAACTTTCTGACTACGAGTACTCACAATGCATTCATCATAGAATCATCATTTCTAACCAACTAATCATTCTGTGCTGAATCGCTAACAGTTCTCTGATTCTCGTTATAGATTCCTAGGAGATTCTTTCTAGATCCCAGATCTACAGCTACACTAGAAATAGTCCTTCTGAAATATATTTTTTGTCTTAAACGCAGGGAATTCATCCTAGAGGTGGGTTTCAATACTAGCAACGGGGGAGCATTTTATCAGATCCCACCCGGCCCCAGTACCCAACTGGCAGAGCCTCACAGACAGGTACATTAGATAGATAGGTAGACAGATCGATTGATCGATAGAAAGATGGGTAGACAGAAATATAGACAAATAGATAGACAGACCGACTGATAGATAGATAGATAGATAGATTGATAGATAGATAGACAGAAAGACAGATAATCAGATAGATAGAAGGATAGATAAACAGATAAATTGAAATAGATAAATACAAATAGATATAGATACAGATAGATGGATACATAGACAGATGATAAAAGTGAGGTTCTGTGGACGGTTGGGATCTGATAACGTGCCAACGGGGATGTCAGCGCACAACTACTGTTCGGGTTGCGTCGAATTCAGGAGCAAGGCGGCGCTTGTTATGTTGATGTCGGACCAATGGCATTGAACGACTCTTTGGCACCTCTCTTCGCAAACTCATGTCATCAACGCCGACGTTCACGCAAAACACGCCGGAATATCAGAATACTGTTCAAAATCAATAACTGTCAACAAAGAACCCATAGAATCCAACATTTCTGAATCGCAACTATAATAATCTACAGTTCTATACATAATACTATAATAAAGTGCTATTATAATATACATAAAATTCTTAGTCTTTGAATCACGGAAGTATTACTAATACGATGCTAAACTTGGCAAATTCAGTAGGTTATTTTAAAAATGTATTGTAATGTGCAATCGATATATAAATATTAGAAATATCGACTTTGAGTTGCGGCTATGTGACCGATTATTATTAGATATTATCTGTCTCTACCTATACCTATAACTATCTACCTACCTCCCTCCCTAGTTACCAGTCAATCTATCTATCCAATGTCTGTCCATTTTATCTATCTGCCTATTCAGCTATCTATCTATCTACCTGTATCTACCTATCTATCTGTCGTCTGTCTATCTATCTCCCTATCTTAACCTATCATATCCTAGCTATCTACCAACCTTATCTATCTATCTATCTATCTCCCTAACCATCCATCCCTCCATCTATCAACGCACAAAGAATCGACATTCAGTTGTTGCAAGTCAAGACGTAGGATTGAAAAACCTGATTTCCCCCAAGAATCACCTTATTGAGGTGGCCTTGAGAAATAACACACACAAAGGCGACCGGAAATTGCGCAAGGAAACTATAGAGAGGTTTGAATTGTATTCAGCACCAACGAGGAACCCGAATCCCTCCCTTGCATAATCGCTCGACGCGCGGAAATTCCAGCAAGGATTATTCCACACGTGCACAAAGCCATATCGGTCCAAACAAAAGGAACTAGCGAAGAAACTACCGAACCGGATATTCCACCAGATTCCACACACTCATTTAATCTCATACGTTCCAGTAAGCGTTGGAAGCATTTAGAAAGCGAACGATTACTGCGTTATTAGCTATATATCTCCGGTTATTGGGTAAATGTAGCGTAGGTATAATCGAGAGATTTTGGTATAAAATAATTATCAAGTAATCGGTTTTAGTAACCGAGTTCAGAAAGCCGTTGAAGAAGTAATGTAATCATATTATTGTTTTACTGAGTCTTGGTAATCGATTTTGTAAGTAATCGTCAAGTTTTGATTCATAGTAATCACTGAGTACTTGGTTCTAACAATCGAGTAACCGTTTCTACGAATAATCATAAGACATTAATAAATTCTGAAAGTAATCGCAACGTTTTAATTCCAAGTACTCATTGAGTAATCGCTTAGAGTAATCAAATTGAGGAACCGTTTCCAAAGTAACCGATACCCATTTGATCCTTCTAATATCTTTCCTTCGAACTGGAACTCCAACATCTTCCGTACAGATGACTGCTTCTCCTTCACGTAACAGAAGAAGGTCCTTCAGCACATCAAACCTCTGATTACTGTTACCTAAAGGGCCAACTTGCACCTCAGAGACAGCAATTCGTTTGGTACATTTTACTTCTTTTCAACGAAAAACGTGCAGATTTCACCTTTCATTCGATTCCCCTTCACAGTAAACCGAGAACGTGTCTTCCTTGTTACTTTCCTACAAAGTCACTTTGATTTCCCTATTTTTTATATCGATTACAATTTCCGTACTTATTCTCAAGTCTTTTTTTAGCTGCTAGTATAGAATTTCCCTCATTTTTTTTTTTACAAAAAAAGCTTATATCACGGAATCCCTTTCCAAAAAAGCTTGATTCAAGTATCCCCGGTCAAAAGAGGAGACCCTAGAGCACGTTTCAGGGCTCGTCAGCAACTACAAAAGCTTTTCCTCCCTTCGTTTATTTCATTTCACCATCTCGTGCTGCTTACACACATATACAGCAGAGCTAAAAAAGAAATATATATTTTAAAAAATTCAACAATAATACAAAAAGAATCTGTATTCTGTGGAACAAGAAACAGAACGTGACTCGACGTAAACGATACACACCGGGCCGGAGGAAAGGGTTCGCTATATACCCCCCCCCCCGTCTCAAAAAATTATACTGATACTATATAACTTGGCAATCATTCTTAAAAAGTCAGAGCTGTTTATGCGAGACGACCATCTGTACGAATATTCAATCCATTGGCCAAAAAAGCTGATTGCGTATAAATGTTAATATTTGGTATTATATTTTTATATAACTCAATTTGAGCGCCAGACTTGCACATGAGCCGTTTATCGATCAATTACATAGGGGCTGACAGGTGAGTGCCCCGTGCCAAGCTGAGAAAACCAATCCATCTTTCTCCCATTTCCCTCATTGATACAACGCATGATACACAAAGTACCATAAGGGCAGCACAGGAAAACAACCCTCATCTGATGGACGCCGATCCGACATATAACGCCACGGTAACCCGTACCACGCCGCAAAAAAAAACACAGTAGAATGCCGGGAACGCAATTTCAACGTGTAATTTTAGTCGATTAAAATGGCCGACAGTTGACCATAACAAATAGGAGGTCTTCGTGACTCACGAACATACACATACACCATTCAATTGCAAGCACCTGATATCTGAGTTCACTACCGCGGTTTTCACCTACAAATTATTTCTCAGTCTCATATGTCTATATCTATGCATCTTTATCTGTCTGTCTAATTTTCTGTCGTGTATCTATCTATCTATCTACCTACCTCTCTATCTGTCCACCTATCTACTAATTAACCCTGTCCGAATCTCTCTCTCTCTCTTTTTACCTTTCTATCTATCTATCCTTCATTCTACCTGTCAATCTATCTTTCTCTTTGACTCTCTACCACTCCGCCTGTCTTTCTATTCATCTGTCTACCCCTCTACCCATCCACCTATCTCTACATATGCATAAATAGAACTTACGAGCGGCTGATTTGGGTGCTTTGCAAAGCGGCCAACAAATTGCGCGCTCCGTTTCTTCAATATGGGATTATTCTAATAAGAGGGGACGCGAGTATATAATCCAGACCAAGGTTGCCAATTACGCTCGTTTGCCCAGCACCCAGTGACAATCGTCCGCTTGTTAGCCACATTACACACACGCAAAAAAGGAAAAAAAAAAGTTTCTCGAAAAAAACTGTACTAATCCCACTTGGTGCATGGAACAGCACGAACCTGAACCTCGTTAGCTTTGTCTCATAAAAAGCTCGTGATACCACTGAACCTACTGTTGAATACTACTGAAACTGCTCCATTAGGTTAAGTATATCATAGTAGTGGTACCTGACCAGACCTACAGTTGAATATGACTATATTACTAGTCGCGTAAGGTTAAGTATATCTAATGTACTGGCACCAACTGAACCTATTGCTGTGTACTGCTGAAAATCCATCCCAGACCTAGTTAGGGTACATCTAACTCAGGGTACCAACTGAATCTGCTCTTGAGCACTACTGATAAACCATTCCCTTAGAGTATTAATGTGACTATGTGGCGTGTAAGACGTCTTATAGTACTGAATCTAACTTGGCTCGTGAGTTCAGATATTAAAAGAAATAGTCTTGCTTAGACTGGTTCAGATCACTCGATAAGGTCTTGACTTGGAACTGAAGCAGAGAAGATTCAACAGTACTCAGTAGCTGGTTAATCACTTTAAACTTCCTGCTTATTTGCGTGTGCCGCCCTTTTGTGTGTGCATTGCGAACGAATGTGGTAAAGAGTTTTCTCATTAGAAGCTCATTGAGTGGCGGGGAGACGAGGAGAAACGCGGCTAATGAGCGCAGTTTTGGTCCCGTCCGAAACATCAAAGGGATCCAAAGTTTGCCAGCTGCGGGTCCACGTGTGTCCCTCGGCTCATTGTCATCATCGTTGCCGTCGTCGCTCGTCAATTGAAAATGAAATCATCAACTGACGTCAGCAACATTCAAAACTTTCAAAGTCAATCTTCAACTGTTAGAGCAAGGAGGGTCTGCTACCCCTTTCATATCCGTCTTAACAAGATTCAGTACGAGGCATCATCAAGTTCCGTTGGTCCAGTAGGGTTCAACACGTGATTCAGTAGACGGGTAAAATGTATACAAAACCGAAGCTTTTGATCAGATTTTCACTTCGGCAGTCGTTCAGCTCCGTACAACACCCGATTCAGTAGCTTCTTGACAATAAAGATACTCAAATTAGATTTCTGGAATTCGATGGTTAGCTAACTGGATCGAGGGTTAAGTAGTGCTAAACACCATATTCAGTGGTATTTGCAGTAAATGGAGGGTCTGCTACTCTTTCACGTCCGTCTACAGAAACTTTCAGTACTTGTCAACATCAAATTCAGTTAATCCAGTAGGGTTCAACACTTGATTCAGTAGACGGGTTAAAGATCTAAAAAAAATTAAAGCTATGAAAAAGACTTCATTTCAGTAATACTCAAGAGCAACCATTCAGCACCATCCAACACCCGATCCCGTAGCTTGTTCACGATAAAGACTCAAATCAGGTTGCTGGAACTCGACAGTTAACTAACTGAATCGAGGGTTAAGTAGTACTTCGATAGTCCAATTCAGTAGTATCTGCAGCACTTGGAGCTTGAAAACGTGACTTTAAAAGGGGTTGAAGACCCCGTCTCTTATGAGCGTTGATGAGGACTTTTAATTGGTTGGATCATTGAAGTCGGGCCAAACTCTTGATAGGTCCCCGCGCGTTCGTGCTGTGCTTCGCTCAAACTCTTGTGCTGATTAAGCAGACAAGCCTTAATCGATTTATGCATCCCTCTTCTCTCTGTCGCTCTGTCTGTCTCAATGCTTCACTCCACTTTGTTCCATCTAGAGCTCCACTTCATACCACAAACTTTTGTCCTATCCAGGCATTGTTCCAATTCAATTAACTAGATTAAATTTTAGTCGATTCCAATTAAACTTAACTCATGTAACTAGAAAAGTTATGATAACCTGTTGACTATGGTGCGATAGTAATACCGGTTTGACTTCGGTCCTAACCTAACCTAACCCAACTTAACCTAACCTAACCTAACGTAGCTGCCACGACTCGTACATGATACACACTGATCGAGATTTTCTCTTCACTAGAAATATGCTTAAATTCCGCAACCATTCCATTCCATCGCATTTCAGGTTCTTCAGCTGAAAGGGCAAAAGGTAAAGTGACTGAAAAAGACGGCTAATTTACAACATTTTTCACCCTCAATGGGTTCCCATTCATCCGGGGGGCTGCTGCCACACTATTTGGCCACAGTGTACAAAAGGGCTCATAAAATTCATAAGCGGAGTACAAAACGCGGGGGTTCGAGCCAGGGCTAAGGGGGGGATTATAACAACAATAATAACTTGTGACACGCATATAATGCGTCATTCAAGCGCCAATTTTGAATACATAACCGCAGCACTCTACACTTACAATAAGCCAGGCTGAGTAAATTTAACCCCCCCCCTTCTTTAGCTACACTGCTGTCCCCTCTCCACCCTCTCGAGGGTTATTAAGTCAATTGGGGTGAATAATAATTTGCGGTGTAACATGAACAGTTCATTGCTTGTATCCTAGGTATGATATGTCACGCAATATTTGAAAAATCCCCCTCTCAACTTTTCACCCTTCATATTCGTTTTTCAGCCCTCACCCCCCTTTACTTCCACCCTTGTAGCAGCCACTGTATAGGATAATCGCTCATGTGATTAAATGTATGATCCGATTATGAATGGTTTCCGTTCACTTCTCACAAGTGTAAACTGAAAATGAGTTTTAAAAGTGGTTATTAGAATCATAGACTGATGAAGTTCCACTTTGTTCCACTCGCTTAACTATCGTTCCTTTCCAATTCCACTAACCTACATTTCACCTCTATTCCATAAGCATCCTACACGTTCCATAATGTCCGACTAATATCTAGCTCAACTTCCACGATTGCTCTTCTTCATCCGAAATCCTCTCCTTGATTCCACCTATAATTCCATTCAGCGCTAAATGTCCCGGGCAATTCTCCGAAATTTTCTTCAATTCCACCAGATTGAAAGCCTGTTCCACCATGTTCCACTGGAATTCATCAGTGCTCCACCCTAGTCACGCCGCACAAAGGATATCTTGTTCCTCCAACCCTACTGGATACGTGCCTCACTCTATCCTCCTATGTTCCAACCTATTCCACTTGTTCCAGTCTAGTCCACTATATCTCAGCTCAAATTAAGCCTGTTCCACCTCGTTTCACTTTACCTAGTTCCGCACCTTGTTCCAGTCCAAGTACTCTGTTATGCTACATATTTGATGACATACGTTCCACTTTTGATTCCACCAAATCCTCACGTGCTCCTGAGGAGGGGAGCAGTTATGACTGCGTGACTTGTTTATTTAGAGCTGGCGATCGACTTTGAAACGAAGCTCTTCCTTTTTCTTTTTTTTTTTGCTGTTGTCGACCAGACTGGAAGTGGGATCGTCTCTCTTTCTAAGCTGTCATCAGAGATTACGCGGGCCAAAGAAGCTCTTTTCCTCTTTTTCCTTTTTCTCTTTTTATTCTTTACCCCTCTTTGGACACATAAGAGATCAAGCGAGAGGTCTTTGGGGGATCGTCTGCTAACTCCACAGGTTCCTGGAAATGGCCTTTCCTTGACCGACCGACTTGCAACTAGTGGCCGTATTACTGACGGGATTTTTTCAGAAGCTTTATTTGGAATAGCGAGCGACGCAATTCTTTAACCACTTAAATTCATTCTGTAACATTAATGGATATGTCGTAGATTCCTAAAGCCAATTATCGTATGCCGATAACTTTAGTTATGGGAATGAAGTTTAATTTAACCCTGGAAGAGATTCTGTTGAGGGTAGAATTGTCAATAGTTTTTGTGAGAGAAGGAAGGGACCTAGAGAGGAATCGTATTGCAATGGCCAAGCGACATGTTTATGGCTGCTGGCTTCAGCGGGTGTCGCGCGGGCACCCACTGCGCTGCGCCACCAGCGCGCCATTATCCCACGAGGAGGACTTCGCAACTCAACATCGAGACATTCCCCTTCACAACCAGACTCGCCTTGTACAAGAGCCAGAAACTTTAAAGCCAATTTAAGGTATCCGGGTTTGAAAAGAGTAATAACCGAATGCAAGTCATCGGGTTAAAGATGACGCGGTAACCGGATCCGCGCGACTTTTTCTGTTCAAAGTAATCGAGGATATTAACCAACAACTATAGAATCGGATAAGATAAAGTAACCGTTTGTTTCAAATGTAATGCGATCTGAGTAATCATATCGAGTAATCGTTTAAGTAATCGTATATCTCGTTAGACCCTCGTTTCAGTATTCAGTTGAGTAGCCGTTCCTTTAACAGAAACGTTGTGAAGTAATCATATACAAGCTGGAGTTAAAAAGTAGTCAATGCAATATTGAATTAGCCTCTGATTATTAACGAAAGTAACCGTTTCTTTCTAACATGAAGTATTCGAGTTAATAACCAGATTCCAGAGTAATCACAAAAGTAATCACATTGACTCCTCAGACTCCGATTACACCAAACAAAGGAATCCGAATCTTCAAAAAAGTCAAGTAATCGTTTCTTTGAAACCTAAACAGTACGTGTCTTTAAGTAAGTCGGATCCTTCATTCAAGTAACCGTTACGCTATAATCATTTAAAATTTCTAGTACCAATGAAACTAACCGAACCAAAAACACTTAAGTAATCAAACCCAAAGTAATCGTATTTAAGCAACCGGATTCACTTGTGATTACTCTTAACCGGGTCAAAGTAATCGTTTCCACTTTGTTCCCCTTTTTAAACCAAAGCGACGGGACATTTTGTAAATTCGCGTCGAGATTTATCGCCGGCTTTCGTTCTGCATGACAAATTCACGCGTCGCGTTTAAATGTCTGCGGCTAATTCGCCAGCAAAATAACCCTTCTTTGTACATAACTGCATCTCTTTTCCAGCGGTACGGAAACTGGTTGTAAAAAAAACGACAGCACACAACGCTATCGATAAATCAAAAATAAATAAATAAACCCACTCGGACATGTCTATGCATAGTCAATTAAGCGCGCTCACACCAGACACCAGCAACGAATTTGTAAGTAAAATGGAATCATCTTCATCTCGTTTTTCTCTATTTTTCTATTTTTTTAAAGACTTTAGACAGGCCCTTGGGTTAAAGAGGATAATGATTTAATTGGATGTTGATAGGTTTTATGATATCGCTATATGTTGATATGATATTAAAAAATTGATATTACGAAACCCAGAAAGAATGATGTGTATCATAGCTGTGTCATGTGTATCGATACCTGTGATAAAATATCGATTCAGTATTAAATACATACATTTCTTTTGTAATTAATGGTTTTATCTCGATATGGAATATGACGTATCACCGCTGAGAAGCCGATATATCAATACCTTTGATATCAACAGGATATATCGTCCATAACCTTCGAAGTCATCAAAATATCGACTTTTCAACTTTATTTCTGACATCAGCATACTTAATAGGGCACACCATGGATGACACTTTCTGATATATCAATACCTTTGATATTAACCTGATATATCATCCATTGGCATCTTTGATCAGTTAAACACATTATGTTTAACAAATTATCCGTTCAAAGGTGTCATAATTCCTTAATTCCGCATCCAAATATCGATATTTACTGATCAAATCGGTCCTTTCTGATAGAATACTTGATACGATACGCCATCCAACATGTCATGTATCGATATCTTTCTTTGATCGTCTATATATCAACAGCCAAGATTGATATCTTATCATCGATACTTCTCGAGCAAATCTTTATCATCCGATACTAGACACGACATATCACCCAACCACGATATAATCGATACCATGTTATAAAAAACCAACACGACCAAATATGTTTAACGATTTCCGCGGTAGATAGAAAGATAGATAGATAGATAGATAGATAGATTGGTGGATAGATAGATAGTATTATAGATCGACAGACATCATATCTGAGAAAGGAAACCACCACTACAGCCACCATCGGGTCTACCATAGCAGTTCAGCAGCTCTGGTTCCACTCTGGCTACAATGGAGGCAGGAAACTGCTGAAACTGCTGATATTCACCCAAGTTCAGACGGTTATGGCAGTAGGTTTTCCAGCTGGTTTGCATTGGCCAATCGGGACAACAAAAAAAACATCCACTAACCTGAAAATCATTTCTCGTTCACCAAAAGAACGTCTTTTGTCTCATGATATACAACCCGCGAGAGAGAGAAAGAGAGAAATAATCGTTCTCAAATGGCGAGGATAATTGCAGCTCATTCTTTTCCACCGGGGCAAAAAAAGAACGCAATTACGTACATGCACGGGCCATAAACATTCCTTGACGATTAAAAAAGACGGTTACCATAACAACAGTCTCCGTTTGAGAGACATGTTAAACGTTTAGCGTATTTTTTCTCCTATATAACACAGCGCAAGGGAATTTTCGTCTTCCAACGATGGTAACCATGGCAACAGCTTCGTTTGGATACTTTGTTTTTTAATATGAAAAAGTGGTCAGTTTTTTTTTCGTTGCAGCTCAAACACACACGAGATTTACGCGTCCATTTAAGTCACACAACAAGCCAAACATAAGAGCCCCGGTAATTCTTTTCCCGGGGGACGCCGTATTATTATAATATACCAGAAACCAGAAAAAAAAATACTGACATGTTTCTTTGTCTCTCGTCTAAATAGTTGCAACACAAATAACGAGTTTCAGAAATAAATAAATAGATAAATAAAATAAGACTGTGAGGGCGCGGGAGAGACATAGACCCGGTGGGGGAAAAAAGGCGAACATAACGGATGGTTAAATATGTTAACGATGGTCGACGAAATAAACGAGTGTGTGGTTGAGTGGTGTACGTATGCAACAAAAGAGTGATGATGCGGGCGTCAGCCATTTTGGTTTCTCGGTTACGGTCCATCACGGCCAACGTGATAATTACCTGATGATGTCCCAGCTGACAGTCGTGGAACAACCCACCTGTTAACCAGAGACTATCACTATTTTTTCCCCCTCTTTTTACCCGTCCATAACCGCAATCTATCACGTTTCATTCTTGACTGAAAAAACCACACACATGTGTACATAATTCCGACGATATACGATCGAGTTTTTGTTCTGTTGGTAAACCGCAGACGAATCGTTTGAGATATGATTACTCCCTTATGCTCACTGTGTAGGTAGTAATCATATCAGTGGTCAGTAATCACATCAGTAATCAAAAGCCACATATACTCATAGCAAATCGGGTCAAATCCGATTACTAGTTGCCTACAACTCGTTACTTGTAAGTATAAAGTAATCGAAACAATAATCGGTAATCATGTAGGTATCATCAATCAAGTATCCTCAATTATCTTACTTTCCAGAAGCCAGAAATGAATCAGTGAAATAACCGATTACTCTAAAATTGTTGAATAATTTACTTACCATCATGAAAGTAATTATGATCAGTAATCATATAGAGTAGCCGTTACCGTTCTAAGCTAAGTAACCATGCATTGACCAGGCATGATCTTGCAACGGAGAGGAAAAACTACGGAACAAAAAAGGGGGCGCGGTCGTCGAATCTCTCGATAAACTCAATCGGCGAGGAGCTGCGCCACTTGACAACAAGCCTATCAGAAATCACGGCAGGACGCACGCGCACACATCCATCAGATAAATTCAGCTTACCCAGCGTTGGCTATAGATGATTACCAAACGATTACCAGACAACTAACAGACAATTACCAGACAAACTACCAGACAATTTCAAACACTAGAGCGGTTACTAACACTAAGCGGTTACTTTCTGCTCAAAAAAAAAATTTAAGGAAAAAAAAAGAAGAAACCGCAATTAAAAAGTTCACATTTCAAAAGATACACCCGGACCATCCTTGTATACCTGTTTAGGTGATGAGATAAAAAGGAGTCCTCAGGGGGTGGTAGCTTGTTAAGAAGCACAAAGGCCAATTACACGATTAGAGCGGAACCATTCAACAAGGGTGACCTCTAGAGGTCAATTTTGATTCAGACCCTTCAACAACCGAAATGTCCAGCCGTTTCAGCCAACACAATCGCCTCATCGCTCACTTCGCCACCATCGACCGAATAACAATAGCCAATGCATCGAATCCTAAATAGGTAATTTGGAAAACTAACCGTCAAAACACAAAACAAAAGCCAGTAGGGGCCCTCTCTATTTAGTGCGTGGAGCAAAATGGAACAAGATGGAATTTTGTAGTGGAACTATTATACAAAGTCGTCGCCATATAACCAAATGGAACATATGGCGCTCCTGTTTTGGCGCCGGTTATCGCTGACAGCCACTAATGACGAATGAAAGAAGCCAAGTGCTTTTTCGACTCTTCAAACAACAACAAGAAGACGCGTCAGTCTACTTAGGACAAACTCGCCTATTTAGACCCTGGAACCTGAAAAACAACACCACAGTGTGCTGCACTATCCGTATAGTCAAGATCGCCTAGGCCTAGACTTCTAACCATGAAAAGCTTGAAACTTGTAGCTGATAGTTATAGAGATACTATAGATACTAGAAAGCTAGATAGATATACAGACAGACAGACAGGTGAATAATCACATGATAGTTCTCCAGATGGACGCAGTTAGATAGAACGGTAGGGATACAATCGAACATGACAGATAATCATTGAAAGGTACAGTCCAAATCCAGTTACCTATAAATCGGCTGATAGGTGGATAGATATTCCAGATAGACAGATAGATATACATACATATGGATATACAGGTCAGTTAGTACAGTTAGGTAGATATAGATAGACAAACCGTTAGACAGATGGCTAGGTACGCAGTGGTTGATAGGGTAGTCCAGACACATAGGACGGATTACTAGATCGATAGGTAGCTAGATAGACATATACACATATCTGGGTAGATAGGCGAGGTTAGGTAAATGGATAGCAGTTAAGTAGAGATAGATAGACAGGTGCCAAGATCGACAGGTAGGTAGACAGACTGACAGATAGACGGACGGACAGTTTGCATAGATGGATAAAAAGGCAGATACAGAAACGATTAGATATAGTCAGACATGTACCTAGATATTTAAATAAACAGACAGCTAGATAGATATATAAACAAATAGATAGATACAGCCACACAACTTGTGCAGGACCCAAATTATTTCCATCCCATTAGTAGCAAATCTCTCTCTCTCTTTCTTCCGTGCTTTATAAGAGGGAAATAGAAGAAAACCCCCTGTCTCACCAGAAAAAGGGGTGAAAAACTAACCCCCGGAATTAGTGCGGATGATTATCACTGCGGGGTACCTGTTGAGAACCCCGTACGCGACCCTTTAAAAAAAAGGAAAAAGGCAGGAAAAAGGGCTAACAAGTCGCAAAACCTTAAATTGGTTTCAGGGAGGTTAATGACTAAAGAATAATTTCTCTCTCCCTTGACTCTTGCCAAGTACTGACAATCGTCATGCTGCTCGTTGACCCGTCCCCCCGACTTCCCAATTTGATCCTCCCGACGGTCAGGGTGAGATGGTTTCAAGGACGTTGAGGGTGGATTAGGGTTGAGGGGGTTAAGATTTACCCCCCCCCGCTCTCCTTTTTTGATGGATTTTTTTCCCCAGCTCCACCCTTTACCTTGGCAGACTTTATCAGGCACTAATTAGGAATCGGTTGGTTCCATCGCAAATGGAACTTTTCCATTACCAAGAGTAAACAGCGCAGGAAGATCTATATCTTGACATGAGGGCACGTTGTATCGTCTGTCATAAAAGAGAAGACGGGACATGAATGGGATGGGAAAAACGGGATGGGTTGATGGCTAGCCTAGGCAGTAAATGGGGTAAAGATATTGTTATGTATTGTATAAATACTCTTGTTACATGCAGAATGGGATATCTCATATTACCCACCAATGGGACATTAATGGGATGCCCAGCAGGATACAACTTTTTCCCACACCATTAAATTTATACCGAGATAACACGGGATATAAACAGGATAACGTTGACTTAGGGGTTAAAAATATGGGATACCGCGGGATGGGATCAGAAGCATTCTACAATCCGTTTGTCCCAGACATCTTCTCGAGAATGGACGCTGAAGGGATACCAATGGGATATCCATAGACCTACACTGCCACGCCTCGGTGCACGGGGTACTACAATGGGATATTGTTGGATACCAGGAACACGAGGAAATTGGGACCAGATTACTCCGTCGCTGAATAAAACCTCTTCCCGAAGATGCAACGGGACACCAATGGAATACAGCAAAACATAATAGGCTAAAGGTCACATTAACCAATTACACTATCAAAAATACCTCCTTAGGCAAGCAAACTTCCGTATTTAAACATTCAAACTGTTTTAAAAATGTAATTTATTAATTCCTTTCATTGACACTTCCTCTGGCTTCTTTCTTTCTGAAAGGTCCCACATGGTCTCTCGACTCATTCACCCCCCATTTTCCACTCTCCAGTAACCCCCCCAGAAAACTTAAGCCTTGCCAGGCATCTCTCGTATCATATTCCTCAAACAGCAAACCAACCCTCGTAGCTTCAACAAATATTCAACAGAAGCATGAAACTCAGAAACCTACAGAAGTAGTACGAAAACTCTAGCGACAACTCCTACAAGACGGAAGCCCTGATGGCCTCATGGTAAAGCCCCAAGGGCAAGCTCTTAGGGTCCAAACGAACTACACAGCCTGAGAGCAAAGCTAAAAACATACTGATCTTGATCAATACGTAACCTGAATCGATAACAGTGACAAGTGAAGGTGAATGACTATAGCGAGTCACCTGGCTTCTAACTTGTCTTCAGGCTATATCGAGGGATAGTTTCCTTGTATACTATCTGTTGCCCTTCCCAAACTATGCGGCTCCTTAGGGCCAACTCTTTAGGATCCAAACGAACTATCCGAAGGGAAAAGCCACAACCGTCTGGATCAACATGTAACCTGAATTGATAACAGTGACAATTGAAGGTAAGTGACAAACAGTACGAGTTCCTGGCTTTTGATTTGCCCTCAGGGTATACCGAGGGATGATACCAGGGCTCTAGCCAATGACGTCATGGCGTAGTTCCCAAATATATTATAAATTGTCCTGCAAAAACAATGGGGCCCCTTAGGGTTCAGACGAACTACACTGCCTAAATGACAATATTAACAATTCCTGGCTTCTACTTTGCCTTCAGGCTATATCAAGGGATCATCCCAGGGTTCTAGGCTAATGACGCCATTGCTTAGTTTCCCTCTAAAAATCCTCTGTTGCACTTTCTTTACAACCCAAGCATTACAGACCCTCGAAAAGCCGAAACCCCATGAAAACCAAGATCTTTGGGAGGGTAGAAGAGGGAAAACGTGAGGGTACAGGCAGGGTGATGCTGTGGGGTCTTTCTCTTTCCTCTAAACTATCCATCTCTATGGCTGGTGGTCTAAGAGAAGAGAAACTTGAAAGGGCACAAAGATGATTGCAATTCACTCGACCGTGTGTTATTGTGATCAAATTTCCCGTCGAGCTCCGTAATTGAAAAATATCTCCTCCTCTTCTCCCTCCAATTCTCTTTTTCCTTTTAACGTGTAAGGGTTGTGGTCACTTTCCTTACTGAAACAACTTTACCTTCCAAACCGTCGTCACAGATACAAGTTTAACGGGCGTCTTCGACCCTGTTAACACTGCCAACACGTATAGTCCGAAATATGAGTTGTATATAACGACGTCTAAACTATGGCGTCATCCTGACAACTTCCCGTGATTACGTAATGATAATCCAACGACGACACCCAAACCACACTTTGATGACTTCAGTAGATAGATGATGTCACAGCAATGAATCTCCAATCCTCAATCTCGATCATAGCGCCTGTACCGTATACAATACTTCCGACGTCATCGATCCTCTTTAACACATCAAATGAAACGGTTTCAGTTTTGTAACCGTAAACGTAATGATGGCGTCATCTTACTAAATGAAGGGAATCGCAGAATTTTCACTTAAATGATGTAACGACGATCCAGTGACGTCATTCACAACTATGACGTCGCTCAACACTGAACTAACAAGCTGATATCCAAAACGGCGTCTGGTACACACAATACACACGACGTCATGGGCCCAGTTTTACAACGTCATGGACCAATTTTTCAACTGTTTTTTTTATATAATATATTTTACAAGCCAAAAAATTTGGAAACCTCGGAAAATTGTTCCTTTTCTGGGGTCTCCTTGTTTTGGAGAACAATTTAGTGAATGACACCCTTTGGGGTTGTAAAATTTTATTGATGGCTGTTTGAATTTTTAACTCGCCTTCCCCCCTTAATCTCTCTTTCTCTCTCTCTCTCTCTACATCTGTCTATCTATCTCTTCTTTTCTTTCGTTTTACAATCCCACGACCCTTCCGCAGAACACAAAAAAGGGGTTCTTTCTCTTTTATGGTGCAGAGGGAGGGGGGGCTAGAGGAACTCTAGAAACACAAGAAAAAGCAGCTCTGATTACAGCGAAAAACCCCATGAAGCTGGTCTTACTCGACCGTTTGGTAAGATAATGGGACTACAAGTTAACCCAGTTTACATAACCGATAAGTACTGTATACAAGCAGTTTTATCTTTGGATATAAATTGTTTATTTAGTCTATGTATATAAAATATCTCGTAAATTAATTTAAAAGTGTAACCGTTAAGATTTAAGAATTCAAGTTGTACCCGTTTTCTACTCATTTAGTTGCAAAAAGATAACTTGGTCAGTGACCAGAATGAGTACTCGAGTAATCATATTGCGTAAAAGATACAGTAATCGTTTTGCACTCAACTAATGTAATGAAGTCATTAACGACTTCTCAAGTGAAACGTTTGAAAAGTAACTAATGAAGTAACCGTCGGTACTCATTATCCATGTCAACTAATCTGTTGTACCCAATTAACGGTAACCGTTCTGTACTCACTTATCTCTCACAACTTACAGGAAGCTATATGATAACCGACCGTTTGAACGAATACCTCAGTAACCGTTCCCTAACTTGGTTTCTTCAGCGCCCCGTAGTCGGATTATCATAGTAACCGGACAGAGTAACCGTTCTCTACGCGCTTACCCACGGATAACCAGGAGCAACCATATAATACTCAGTTTTTTGAACGATTACCTCAGTAACCGTTCCCCAACTTGTACTCGCATCACCTAATACCCCAAGTTTCTCATAAGTACCCCGAACAGAGTAACCGTTCTGTACTCGTGATATTCTCAATTTTCCAATTTCTACCAGTGTCCGTTTTCTTAGCCCGGTCTGTCCAGAAATATGACTGTGGACATTCCTTGTCCACAGTGAGGGTGGCAGTTAACGAGGAATGCGGCGCCATATCTCTCCCTGCCCCCTCTCTCTTACGAACCCCGAGAGTCGACACCCCAAGGGGTCTCCTTACCGACTTCCTCCAGCTCCAACAAGAAGAAACCTCCGCGGTGGTTTTCCAACCCTCCTCCTATTCTAACGCGTCAAACATGTTTCTTTACAGTTCCTGTACAACATAAAGAAACAGTTCAGAAAATACGAACATCTCTTTATTTATATTAAATTCCACTTAATCCCACTGAAATCAGTTGAATTCATGAGTTTCCACTAAAGGAAGTAGAAGAAAAACATTAGTTTTCGTTAATTCCAACACATTCCAACATGTTCCACATGTGTACAATTGGAATCATGTTTGGAACCCGAATTCCGCTAAATTCCACGTTCCACGAGTATTGTTGGATAACCAAATCTGCTGAAATCAAGATGTTTGAAATTTTGCGAATTCAACCGAATTCCACTGTATTTCATTTGGTTCCACCACTTTCCACCTGAGTATCACTGGAGTGCTAAAGGATTTTTTGAAATAACATTTGGTACCCAAAGATTCACTACAATCCGCAAGGTTCCATCAACTTCCACTGGTTAACCATGCAAAACGAAAATGCCACATTGGAATCAGGTTTACAACCCAACCCAGGCTCCACACAAGTTCCACTTAAGCTACCACCAAATTCCACAGGTTCCAACTGGGCAACGTATTACAAGAAATGGAAACAAATATAGGGACTAGGGAGAAAATAGGAGGAACGGACCCCCCTTGGGGGAATGGTGGCGCAGGTAGCCGCGTGCTTTTCAACTGAAACAAATTTCCCACCACGACGGGGGTGTGTGCGGTCAAGTCGGGGAGATATGGACCAAATTCTAGCCCGGGACAAATTAGCCCCAGCCACTTCTGACAAACTAGCACGAGCCAGGCTCGGGTCACTCTTTTCGTTGAAAATCCCACGTGATATAATTAAAATTTAGCCCGGGACAAATTAGCCCGGTTCAAAATAGCACGGGACAGGTACGGGTCAAATTGTTTTGATTAAAAAACCCTTTCCTTCGACTATCTTTGACCAATAGTCAAGACATGTCAATAACATGTCAATGCAATGACGACACAAGAGAATGACGTTATTTAAATTTTGGCGGGGAAGTCGTATACAGAATATTAAATTTTGACAAGTCTTACAGCCAGCGAGTCAACAAAGCCATTACGAGACTGACCCACAGGTGTAATGTCCGCATAACTGGTGTCCGCAACTGTCCGTTAAGTGTCCTTTGTGAGATAACCATCGGTCGCAAGACCGAGGTAAACAAGTCAATATTTCAAAACGCATCACATTTTTAATGGCGATTTTACGGATAAACACCGAATATATTTTCAAATAAAGGAAAAGTGCCACTTACCATGGAAGGTAGCGTCGGTACCATACCGTTATGATACGTATAGGGCGCCATAAGGTAGCCCATGTTGAGCGCTGAAGTGTGCGGTAGGGAATCTAAGGACCGACCTGCAAATTTCAATTATTTTTAAAAAATTCATTTATACTTAATTTCAATTTTAGAAAAACCTTCCATAAAATATAATATCATATCGAGAAAGTAGCCAATAGAATCGATAATTTATCAGTCAATTCACCACGTAAATAATCGTATCAACAGTCGTTTAAGTAATCATGCAAGTAACCACATGAGTCATGAGTAGCCACTTTATGAATGATCGGCCTACAAATTTCATTCCATTCCAAACGCATTTAATGGAACCGTTAAGTAATCATGAAAGTAATCAAAAGGGTAATCTTTTACGAATGACCGACCTGCAAATCATCGAATTTCAAACCATTGGTAATCTTGTATCTGTTACAATTCGTGAGTAACCGTTAAGTTACCAACAAGTAATCACAAGAGTAATCATTTACGAATGAGCGACCTGCAAATCATCGAATATCAATGTATTGATAAGCTTGTAACCGTTAGGATTCGTGAGTAACCGTTAAGTAATTATTAAGTAATCACATGAGCAATCACTTTACGAATGACCGACCTGCACGTTTTATCAAATGTCAAATGCATTTTTAAGATAGTAAAAATTGGAATTCGTGAGTAAGTAATCATATAAATCATACGAGTAATCATACAAGTAATCATTCTGCGGTTGAATCCTGTGAACGCAACCGCTCGTAAACAATAAAAGAATGAGGGGGGAAAAATGTAACGAGTCCTCATTGAGCGAGTAATTACCACGTCGTCTTACTATTCTTTTCCTCAATGGGTTTCGTAGTTAACCTCCAAGAGGGGTTCGCAACTCTCAAGATTAACTTAAAAAAAAGGATCGTTACACCTGAATTTTGGCGGGAAACTAACATCCTTGAATATTTTTTATTTAAATTAAAGTTCAATAACCGGATAATTGCAAAATTTTAAAACAGCCATGGATCAGAAAATCATAATAAATATAAATAATAACAACAATTTCTTATGTTTCAAATAAAAAGGATAAAGAAAATACAATAGTCGTTTGCAGGATTTTTTGCAAAGTTGCCAACCCCCTGATTAGTATCGCGTGTTTGGCACTCGTAAACCTAAAGCATCTATTTACTTTTATTCAAATTATTTTTTTTAAACAACAAGACTCCCTCGGCAATTCTGTAATGCGCCATTTTAAAATTTATGCAAATGATAGTCGCGAGCTGCAGATATAACCCCGATCTCCTAAAAAATTAACATTAAAATAACATACAATACAATAAAGATAAATGTATTTTCAGTAATACAAAATAATGTATTATAAATATATTACAATACTAAAACTACAACTGTATCCGAATTCGAAGTTCCCGCATTCACTACACACACAAACCGATTACTTTGATGATTACTTCACAAACCGATTACTTTGACATAATGTAACTGATTACACAAGTTATCTGTTGTCGTTTCTAACCCTCCCTGTAAGAAAACATACGAGAGCGAACATGTTCACCCCCCTCGATGCGTTTTCACCCCTCACATCACTTTCACAATATTTAGACGTTTTCACCCCCCACCCTTTTCTTTTTACTTGAAACGGTCATAGACAAATAAACAGTTCATTCAGAACCTTGCCTGTTCTTCAAATACTAAAAGGGACGATTGGCACATGCAGACATGGGTTTTAAGAATCAATTGACACGGTAGTGAATTGACATTCTGCACTGTTTGAACTTACCAAATAATGGACCCGGTTCCGGTCTTAGGGTGTTCTTGCCGGCTGGGTAGCTCTGTCCGGCGATAGCTGCATTTTTACCCTACAATAAAATTTAGAGGTAATTAAAGTTAATTCAAGTTAAACGGGTAACGGAAATCACTACTCTTTGACGGTCATACAAGCTCAGCAATTAAGTTTTATGCGGACACGATAGAATGAATGAGTACTCATATTCAAGACGATTAGTAGAAACGATTACCGGTTATTCTTGGCACTGTTCTCCACATATGGCAAGACAGATTTATGGGTACTCAATTACCAGTCCAAACATGATTACCAGAACAATTACTTTAACTCGTAAGCACTTTAAACCCAAAACGGTTACCGAAACGGTTACTGGTTCGTAAATTACATGGGTTTCAATGCCATCACCAAAAAAAAAAAAACATTACCGATTACTTCTGAAATGGTAATCGATTAATACTGATTAATCGGTTCGAGACACGATTACTACAAACGGTTACTCCTTATTCATCAGTACCGACGTTGTAATCGGTATATCTGGATGCACAGATGATGGGACAGTTTATCACTAATCTACTATTAAATGAGTACTCATATTCAAAGCGATTACTCAGAAACGATTACTTCAATTACATGCAAGTACAAGCCAAGAAACTTGCAACATGGTCACAAGATACACTTTGCAAACACAGGTTATTTCCGTAAGAGTAACCGTTTGCAATATGAGTACCCATTCAACAATTCGGAACATGATACCCAGAAAGGGTTTCTTTTTACTCATACTGACTTTCAGTTTGATTGCCATTACAACAGTTTCCATATAACAATTAATTCTACAACAGTAACCGTTTCAATACGAGTACTAATTCACAAATTCCAGACATGACGACTAGAATGATTACTTTTACTCATAGCGGCATTTCAATTTGATCACAATTGCAAACAGTTGTGAAGTAACAAATAATTTTACAACAGTAACCGTTTGAATTCGAGTACTCATTCATCAAGTAATGATTACCAGTTGCGATTACTTTTACTCGTAACGACTTTTTCAACCTGATTACACAAACGGAACCAAAAGATCAAACCACACGAACGAGTGCTCACACTCCTTCAAACCGACTACCAGTAACGATTACTTCAATCAAACCAGTACTCATAAAACCAATCCCACACAGCGATTACTGCCATCGATTACTTTACCCTATACTCATTCACCAGAAGGAGAGGAAAAAGAAGAACTCAATCTGAAAAGTGACACTTATCCTTTTGGTTAAGGGTGACAATAGGCCCTCTTATTAGTAACTACCACTTCCGGTTCCAATGTGAAAAAGAACATAAGGAGGAGGTCGAAAAACGAGAAAAGATGAAAGAGAGGGGGGCAAAAAATTTGACACGCATACACAAACAGAACAAGATGAGAAAGAAACAAGCGAGTCTGTCCCGGGACAAGAATGTCTCAAAAACCCCTGCAGGGCTATTTTTAAAATAGCCCGGGCTTGTTGCCTTTTCCAACTAATTCCTCCCCCTTGTTAATAAAACGCACACAACACAGGCAGTCCGTTTTTTTGTGCCCCCATTGGAAAATTAAAAAATAAAATTAAATAGAGTTGAAAAAGACTTACGGCTACAAGAGATTCTCCTTCAGTGACAAGACTGCTTTTGTCTTCAGTCAGCGAATCTGACTGCCTTTCCTCGGCCAAGAGTTTCTTCTCCTCTTCGCATTCCTCATCGTGTTTGAAAACTTTAATCTCGTCCGAGTCTCCGAGATCATCTCCGTCGCTTCCATTTACATGCGGCATTTCTCAACACAGCTTTTGGCCCCGGGCCAAAAACAAATCTCACCGGACAATTTTTTTCCCCTTCGAAAACGTTTATTTTTTTCAAATTTCCCGCCAAAAGTAAAAACCCTAACGGTTTTTCACCTCGTAGAAAACAGAGTGCCGAATTGAAGGGGGAAACAAAACACTGTGTTGTGATATCCTCTGCGCAACCGGGCTTAAATTAAACACCATACACACATAAACACCAGGTCGAGTTCACCAAAAACTCGTTATAACGGACAGCCGAGTGCGCGCGCGGACATGTTTTCACGACGCAGGTTCAACTGCGACTGAGCGTCAAGTGGCCCGTGCGCGCGGCCGCCGGACCAAAGCCAAAGCCACTCGGAACCTGTGGCGGCTTCGGCGACCAATCAGCGCATCCTTTGTCGGCTCTATTTGGCACCTTAGACCCGCCTCCTGAGCTAATGGGGGGACTCCTCCCAATTCACTTAGTTTCACACCCCAACCTGTCCCAAAACGCCGTTTTTCAAGTTAGTAAATCAGTGCATTGTAGTAGTATTTGGATTTAAGGGACAGGACAGATTAAACGGCTCATTAAGTTGTTTTTTCATTTCCTGCTTATTTGAACAATAAGGTCTAGGGTGTTTATAGATCGAGATGTAAACTGCGTAGTCAACGTTACTGTTATGCTACAGCACGGGATGAAAGTAACGCAATAGTTTCTCTACTGATCTGTAGTTAATACTCGGATACTGAAACTCTGATCCCGTCATCGCTTACAACGTGGGTGTGCTGAAACAGGGTGGGTTTTGAACTATGCCTCCCATTCTCCCGTTCGAGGAAACCGCGGATTTTTACAAGTTTTTCGTAGTATCTATTCTTAACGCTAGAGGTTTCGCAACTCATTCATGCGTCCAAAGCTAAGCGGATTGAGGTCTGAATCAAATCCGCATGGCAACCCAACTGCTGTCCTTCTTGAGATGTTTGAGATATTTGCGGATTCAAAACCGCCGGCCCGAATCGAGAAAGAGCAGCAGGCGGTTTGGCCAGTTGCTTAATTCGAATACCAGTATGCAAAACAGCTTCCTTTTCTTTCGAGTTTTTCACTTTTGAACGCGTGGAACTGACCATTGAAACTTAAGTACAGTTTGATCGATTGATAAGGGAACTGCCATAGCAAGTAAACAGTCCAAAAGATCTGGAAAACCCGGTAGATAAAAAACAAAAGACTCCTTTCTTCAGTTTCTTGTTGCCGAGGTGTAAAATAGTTCAGATTCTCTCTGCGGCGCTGTTCAATGGTCAGTAGGCTGGCATGGCCATAAGGGAAAATAAAATAAAACATCCCTTGTTGAGGGCGGCTGGGTGGTATGCGGCTGGGTGGGTCAATGGCCAAGCAACAGGCAAGTGGGAGCGCCCTTATTCAAATTGTATGACCAGTTGCCCTGCCTGGACGGCGCGTGTTCAAAACCCTAACCTGTCCCAGCACAGCCCAAGGAAAATGCGAGCGTTTACGACTCTTAGAGTAAACTCTATTACATGTTAGATTCAAGAATTAGTTACAGGTTACATACTTAGATTAATAGCTTGAGTAACTGTAGTATGAACTTTAGCCAACGTTGAACATGATCTCGCTTCATAAACCAGCTAGATCTTATTCTTAAGATAAAGCAGCATAAACAAATCAGTGACTTAATTAAGTCTTCCTCACCGTTATAATTCAAATTCTACTTATAACGCACCATAATCACTAATATATATGTATTATATAGTTTATCTCGAGAAATACAAAGTCAGTGTCTAATTGTTTTCTTAAATTGTGTGTTGGGACGGGCTGGATTTTGAAAACATGCGGATGGGACGACGGAAAAACGAGGCCCCAATGCCCCCAAGGACCGGGATTTAACTGAACAAAGATGGCGGGCGTTAAGTAGCTACCAAAACCAAAGCCACACACAGAAAAAGATAAGGAATCTTCCCTTGCCTCTACCCTAACTTTCGGTCAGTGCGAAAGAAGCGACGAAAGAGAAAGCCTGATGATAACGTACCAAACTAGTTACAGAGTTCACCGCTAGATGACACTGAAGCGCAAAATTCAAATCCGAAGTTTATCGTGTGATATCTTCGACATCCTCCAAATAACTAAGTTCTTTAACTACTGAATTTAAAATAAAGTGTATTATTAGAACTTATACAGCTGTTTTGCAGATTGTTAGTATAACTGAATGTACTTAAAACATACTAAAAAAACGGAAGATTAAAGAAATCAGGAATGTATGTATAAACGAACTGTTTTTTTCATGAAAGATATCAGCTTATTTGCATTTTTGTTTTGAAATTCAGGAGGGACGACGCATTGTAAACGCTTGAACACTGTTGTCGAAAAGCCGAAGCAGCTACTCGAGGCCCGACTCGGGGAAGGGAACGGGGAAGTTTTTACTTTTTGTACACGTAGCTCTCGGCACCTCCTCGACCGAAACCTGCACACAACGAGATTCAGGCATTTCAAACAGATGATCACAAACAGGTTTTATAATTTTTTGATTACCTCCAGGTCCAAAGAGAGCTGAGTAACAGGGATTGTTGCAGTACGGCTTGCCTTCGTGCTCCGCGTGCTGTCCCGGGACGAGCGTCTTGTTGCAGCGTTCGCACTTCAGACAGGCTCCGTGCCAGTCCTTACCGAGGGATGTCTTTCTTTCAGCTGTTTAATTAATAAAAAAAAATTTAGTTGGTTTTGCACTAATGATGACGGCTATGGCGTCATAATGACATCATCCATGACGTCACAGTTCACTTCTTTGAGACTCTTGACAAACAAACCACTGTGTAACCATCAAGTGTGCTTATAACCAAAGATGGCGATGACATCAGTCGAGAATGACGCATTACTAGCGCTTTTAAAAAAAAGATTTAAACAGGTCATAGGCCTCTTTATATGGCGACTAACCATAGGAACCTTAAAAAAATCTAAGGGTCTATAACCAATGGAATTCTTTGAGGTGCAAAGAATGGTTTCTCCCTTTTTTTGGCTCGTTCTTTGAAGTTTTAGTTATATTGTTACCAAGACTGGAAAGCTGACTCGCATTGGGGGAGAAGTCGACTTCTGAGTCGACTTCCAAGTCCGCCAAATCATGGCCTTATAAGGATGGGGATTCGTCATACGTAACGGAATGCAACTTTCACTTGTGTGTCACCCGGTCGTGCAAGTCGACTTTGTAGTCGACTTACTGAACCAATCCCGTCTGTGACTGAAAATCAATATTAATCAGATAAGGAACGTAAACTTGCTTATCGCTTTGATAAGCTTCAGTTAAGCAGTAACCTACAAAGTCAACTATTAAGTCAATTCCAAAGTCGAGATAAAAACAAGGCTGGCAGAACTAGTTACCTGAATGCTGTCAAGATTGACCTGATTTTCTTATCTGATTACTGGTAAGGTAACTACAAAGTCGACTTGGTAGTCTACTTGAAAGTCGACTTTACTGAAAGTATGCCAACTTCACTCGACTGTGCAAAAGTAAATAAGCCAACTTGTCTTGTAAACAACAAAATTTCGAGTACACACCCAAACCCTTATGCAAACTTTGAAGTCGGCTCTTAAAGTCAACTTACCAAGTCACTTTTCAGCTATGACTCTTACAATTACAGATCGAGAGATAAGTTACTAACTAACTAACTAGCCAGCTAGCTAAATTGACTTACCAAGTAACTACTAGCTAAAGTAAATGAATTGGTGAAAGTCGACTTAAAAGTCGTGTTTTCTTACCAAAATAGACAGGTTTTTCGCACTTTGGGCAGTTCGGCATGTTGGATACGATGTGTAGTGTTGGCTGATAAACAAAGCAGTGTTACGCGTCTGCACCGTCGGGCCTTATATACCGTCGGTCCAGCCATTGTGAGAAGCAAGAGCGTGGGCTCGGCTTTCTTGCCGCAAATGCTGATGATTTCACTCATAAAAACACCGTTAGTTGGGACCAACCACAGTCAAGGATATGATAGACACGGATATAACACACCAAGGGGTGCGATACTCGCTCGATTCCTCCAATAAGATTCTCAAGATTCTTCCCATACATCCACCTGGATGCGCAGGAGGAGTCAATTAAACTCGATGTTATTGTATCCTCCAGTTCAGCTGTACTAAGATGCTAAGTCAGCTAGTCCCAACCTCGCACGTAAAAGAAAAAGAAAGGAAAAATCGTTGGTATTCTGCGGAGGTCATAGGTTATAGCCATTCTTTTTCTGATTTATTTGAACGGCGCATTCTTAAGCGGACATGTAAATCACGATCCCAATTTCCATCACATTTATCCACCAGATGTTTTATTTCAACAAACTTAAAGTCAGTGTATATTAAAGCAGAATTAATTTGAATGTAAAAAAAATAAAATTAACGAAAATTTAGAGAATTTCCTTACATGGGCATGTAAACCTAACAAGTTACGTCATTCTGTAGCGTTTCTACAATAACATCTGGAACCCTATACACAAAAGGAACACTTCCCCTAGCTATCAAACCGTCAAAAGATGCATGATGAATCAATTTTATTGCGCAATATCCCGCAAGGTCTTCGAAAGATGGCCGCCAGCTTTCGCCCCTATAATGAGGGATTCTCGCGCATTTCGAGCGTGTTGAAGCCAAGTTAAGGAGAACAATAGCTCCGCCTACTCGACTCTGTATTGGTCAAACAGTTGGGATATAGATCTTAATGAAGAATGATTCAACTTTGAATGACTGAATCTTAACTTAATTCAGTAATAAATCAAAGTTCATGAAGTTTATGAAGCCCGGCTAAGGAATTTAGTACCGCCTATTGTAGGATAACCATGAAGCCAAGCTTTTGGAAGTTGAACTCTGACTGGTGATTCGCCAGGGTAGTCTGAAGCCAGGTTAAAAAGAATTTGGCTCCGCCCACCGGGTAGTGAATTTCACTGATTGGCTGTAGTTTGAAAACTAGTCCTTTTTTGGGTAGCGTAAGGTTAACGGCGAATCAAAAATTACGAAGCCAAGCTAAAGGTAATAAGATTAGCTATGGATGGTTCACCTTGTTATGTAATTCAGATTCAAAAAAGGGTTGTAAACGACACCACCAATCAGCACTCTCCCTTTCGGTTTAACTCGGCTTCAAGCAGCAGATTGAATATCAGTTGTACTTTTGAACCTTTCACCGTGATTATACGTGACTGTTTTCCTTTTTCTTTAAGATAAAAAAAACTAATTGCATTATTTTCATTCATTGCGGTTTTGCTGGAAAGAGTTCCGTAACCTTTTGCAGTGGCTCATTTACAAATCACGTGTTTGAAGAAGACAATGAGATCTTTTTAGAGGCAATTGTTTTGGGGCTCAAGTGAGGCAGCGCAGCCTGTCATTTTCGTAATTTTAAGAAAAGGCCGCGCATTGATCTCGAGGCGCTTTTCCGTATTTCTTTTTATAAACTCATTGTTTTCTTATTTTAATTATTTATTTTTGGTTGTTTCCGAAAAGAAACCGGTTCGTGACGAGACCGGTTGTTGGGTAAAATAAATAAAAACTGGCGCGTTAATCACCCACCACATCAGTTGACAAATAAATCATCGCGTCTGTCAAGAAAACCCGATCGTAGAGCTACAATTACCCGCTGGCGCCCTATTGTTTACATGCGTAATCGACTTTGCCACCTAGCGGAAGACTCTGTAAACCTGATTACCGCCGCGCCACATAATTATTTTTACTTCTTTTTACTCCTTTGTATTATTTTGATTTCAGAAACCTGAATTTCGCAGCGACACCTAACGGACATAAATTAAATTAATTATACTAGTTATTTCGTTTTAAAAAACTTGTTATTATTATTATTAACGAGATGTTCACTGAATTATAAAAGTCTAGTCAAAGTCTGTGATGTTGTCTTTTGACTTTTCGAGGTGAAATTTCCCGTGACGACCCATGCCCTCGACAAACTTCTTGGCTCCGACCACCGATTCCTTGCGCAGAAATCATAATAGGATCAAAATTAGATAACAATTTAAATTACTTACTGCATTAATGAAATAAATTAAGTACCAAGGCTATAACTTGCTTCCCGTTGTTGTGTTCGTACGCCAGGGCGTCTTCGAGCGACTTGGCGCTGAACATGGCATAGTGCGCCGAGTTGCGGTCCACTTGAAGGCACTTCTGCGGGAACTTGGTCAACGAGTTCGCCAGGTTCACGGCTTGTCCAAACGCTGCGGGCAGATATCATTTAAGCGTTGAAATATCTACTTGAGCAAAAATACAATACCCGTTCCCACTTGTGTTATTCTGTTCGCAAGTCCCCATTCGAAAGCCTCCTTAGCTCCGATCGCTCGTCCCGTCAGGATGAGGTCCATGGCTCGAGAGAGACCAATCAAGGCGGGAAGTCGCACGGTACCGCCATCGATTAGCGGGACACCTGAAAATAGGACAAGGCGGATAAAATTGAATGAAAGTAAACAAAATAAAAATTAAAATTAAATAAAAAAGGCAAGCATATATATACTATATACTGATATAAATACTTAAATTAAATCTAAATAAAATCCGTAATACGTCAATAGTTATTACCAAAAATATTATCGATCTTTGAAAGATAGACGTGAAGTGAGCAACGCAAACAAAATTTTAACGTGTGCGTACCAAATCGTCTGCAAAAAACTCCCATTACTGCTGTTTCCTCCACGACCCTCAAGTCGCACATCAGAGCCAGCTCCATTCCTCCCGCGACCGCGTATCCCGATACGGCTGCGACCAGCGGTTTCTTGGTCAACATACGAGTCGGTCCCTTTTCCGAGACGATTATATAATACCTTTTCTGAACGTGATAAGAAGCTTTTAATTAAGTAATACCATAGGCCCTCGATGATCAGGCAACAGAGACGCAGGATCCTTATCCGTGGTGCTGCTCAGTTCCTCCAAGTCACAACCCGCGCAAAAGTTACCACCGATGCCGTGAAGAACCGCGACACTGACGCTGTCGTCGTTGTCAAAATCTTGAAGTGCCTTGAGTAGTGCCTCGGCAGTTTTCAAGTTGACGCAGTTGCGCTTGCTCGGCCGGTTGATCCCAATGGTGGCTACAGCGCCCAGGGTTTCCCGAACCACGAGCTGTTCTACAAATGCTTTAACGTTTCGTCAGTTTTTATCATTTAATTAATTAAGAAACTTATTGTGATGTCATGCAAATAATTTATTTAAATAATACATGAATACCTTCATTTGCATTTCCCAATGTAGAATTGCATCTTTTTATTATTCTGAGTGGTTTGATAAGACTGTTTTGTAAATGAATAATTCTTAAATTCATAAATCTGTTCATTTTTTGGCTGCAGACCTTTTCTAGCAGACAATGTTGTTTAAACCACGAGTAAACATGGCAGCACAGGGCTAAACTGCAATCCGTCAACTGGAATACAGTTTACATTTACATTTTACGTTCAAGTTAATTTTTCATTGCACTCTGTCCGTATATATATTAAAATTTCTTGCTTTATACGCTCCATCAATATAATTCCTTTTATATTTTGACTTTATAATCTACACTTATCGCTATATGTCCAAATAACCTGTTAAGAGTCAAAAGCAAGAAATCGACTTTGTCTTGTGACTTAGTGACGTCTTGAGCACTATTCTTATCAGAATCAAACAAGACACGAACTGATACAGTTGTCAATATCGAACTTGTGTCTCGATATAAAATGTTTGTAGACTAAATCTTGCATGTACGAGGCCTACCGTGTAGCAAAAACACATGTTTGGTTTAACCACGTTAATCTTCATAAATAGCCAATAAGTTAATCTTGTAGAATGCACAGTAATGAATTAAGCCGTAAGCCTTGAATCTTAACGTCAGATATGCGAGTATTTATAATCGATATCAGAGTTCAACTGTTATATAAACAACGCTCACCACGATACGCTGTGTCATCAGGCTGCTCTCAATTGTTTCCCAGCCTTATCTCTGCAGTCCTAAATACACGATAGATCACGTGGATTAAAGTCTGACTTTCTGGTTTTACCCACACACGAGTAGAAAATAAACGTAATCCTAGGTGTCTCAGGCACTTTTAATCTTGAATTCACTTTAAGATAAGAAGCCATAAAATAGCTTATAAAAGAAGGTAGCCGTTCGAGCTGGACTTCTATTCTTCGGCGGCCGGGGGCACTTTGGTAGACAACCATGAGACGAGGAACTTCTAAAGCAAGGGTAGGTTTTCTGCCCCTTGCTTGTCTTCTGGGACTAGTTTTAGTCGCTGTACTTTCGGAAGCTGCTCCTACCACTTCACTGAAGACCTCACCCGGGCAAAAGCGGTATGTTTGGGCCCCTACTCGCAGGGGTAAGACCCATACCCAGAGGAAAGTCGAACAGATGCTTCGGGAGATGAGAGCGCCTGAAGATCCCGGCCTTCGCCTGCCTCGAAATGTCCTACCCAGTCACTACTACGTTCGTCTGCTACCTTTTATTGAAGTGGGTAACTTCAGTACCAGCGGTTTCGTCGAGATCCTCGTCGACTGCGTCGAATCTACCCCGAATTTGACTCTGCATAGCGCCGATATTGACATTAATGTAGCTTCAATCAAGGTAACGTTGACCGTCGGTAAGATCACTTGATTGTGATGTTAACGGTTATTCCTTTTGACAACTAGATCATAGATGCCTCAACAAACGAAGAACTGACAGTAGCGTCAGTCCAGGAAGATACAGAGCGCGAATTCCTTGTATTAAACCTTAGCGGTAAACACTTGACCAAGGGAAACCAGTATAAAGTAAGCATGGAGTTCGTCTCCTACCTGAATGATGAACTGCGAGGATTCTACAGGTCATCCTACGACGAGAATGGAGTGAGAAAGTAAGTAGATGATGCATTACTGTTCAAACCCGATGCACTACGACAACTGTGGCTGCTACCCGAACTAGTACTTTGGTACCTTCCAGTAATACGATACTTTTGTCCTAGGTACTTGGCTGTTTCTCAGATGGAAGCTACTGATGCCCGTAGGGCATTCCCTTGTTTCGACGAACCCAACATGAAGGCCAAGTTCACCATTACCCTGGGTCGTAAGGACTCCATGACCTCGACCTCAAACATGCCACTTAGGGAAACCGTGCCCATGTAAGTTATTGACCAAATTCTCTGGACCAGACTATTAGAAAGGAACTGCATTAAAACCTAGTGTTTTAGAGTATCCGTTTAAGAATAACTATAACAGACCACCGATACGTGGAATTGAAACGTTCACCAATATCATGCAAAAGTTCTACTATACCCTACAATACTACTAGCAATGCTTACTGTAACTTGTGGTAACCCTACTGCAGTGAATGCAGAGTCTTAATTAATGGTACATTACTACGAAACTATATGTATTGCTAACATAGATCAACTGATATGTTGCATGACTGTATCGTTACGAAGTTACTTCAGTAATTATTAATTACCAGTGTGATACTACTATTAACTACAAGTACAATTACCAGCTACTGTAGCGGGTACTGTACGATGAGCATTATAACAATCAAACCAATATTAAACTAAGCGAATACTTTGAATCTTTGCAGCCCTGGTATGCCTGGCTGGGTATGGGACAACTACGAAACGTCAGTGACCATGTCTTCATACTTGGTGGCCATGATTGTATCAGAGTTCATCAACGTCGAATCTGATCCGGCTCTTAGCAACGTCAAATTCAGGATCTGGGCCCGCCCTGCAGCTCAAAATCAGACAGAGTAATTGCTGCCCCTTCACTCGACTAACCTTTAAGCTAACCATTATGGCTCGCTGCAGGTACGCCCGTGATGTTGGACCTCGCATCTTGGAATTTTTCGAGAGTTACTTTGAAATCGACTATCCCCTGCCCAAGCAGGACATGGCTGCTATCCCCGACTTTGCTGCAGGTGCTATGGAGAACTGGGGTCTGATTACTTACAGGTAACACACCGATACCTTTCTTGCAAAAATTAGACTTAGCGTACGTGATTCGACCCTATGAATCGACCAGAACAGTTTGTGAATAAGAGAATAAAACGTCCCGTTTATGGTACTTGTAACAGTGCGATTCGGTCTTTTTTAGGGAGGTCGATCTTTTGTACGATCCTAAGAAGTCTGCAGCTTCTAACAAGCAAAGAATCTGTATTGTCATCGCTCACGAACTGGCTCACCAGTGGTTTGGAGACCTTGTAACTATGGACTGGTGGAACGGTATCTGGCTCAACGAAGGTTTCGCTAGTCACATGGAGTTCTTGGGAACCAACTCGGTATGGACCTGCTGATATCAACCAGAATGCAAAATACTAATAGGCCCTTCCTTTTCATCCAGGTCGAACCCGACTTCCAGATGTTCCAGCAGTTCCTTATCGAAGATTTGCAGTACGTCTTCGAGATTGACGCTCTTGAGACTTCCAGGCCCATCAACATGGAAGTCAACACACCCGACGAAATCAACGAACTCTTCGACGCTATCTCTTACGAAAAGGGAGCTTCAATCCTCCGCATGTTGGAAGGATTCGTCGGGCCTGAGACCTACAGGAAAGGACTTAATCGCTATCTGAACTCGAAGTAATTAGTTTGAATAATTGGAAATATTATGATATTCATGAACTGCAACACCAGCCGTTCCTTCTACCATCAAGTTTCTAACCATTTTAAAACGTTTTAAGGGCTTACGGTAATGCAGTGCAGGACGAACTCTGGGCTGCTTTGAACGAGCAGGCTATCGCTGACAACGTCAATCTTCCTACCACCGTGAAAACCATCATGGACACATGGACCTTGAAGATGGGTTTCCCCCTCATCAATGTTACTCGCGACTACGGAACTAGCGGTGCTTCTATTCGTCAGGTAGTTTCCCCACACCTTTTGTGATATATCAGGTATAATAGCAGTTAACAATTGTTTCTGGATGCAGGAAAGATTCTTGATGACCAAGAATCCCAACTCGACTGACACTACGGTCTACCAATGGTGGGTTCCTTTGACCTACACCAGCAACTACGCCGTGGGAACTTCCACCGCCTGGATCCCCGAGGATCAGGTTAGCATTACTATCCCCAATATCGGCGCTTCTAGCAACCAGTGGGTCATCTTCAACGTGGATGAAGTTGGTACGATATTAACTTGAAGTCAGGATAGTGGTAGCATTGGTAGCTGTTAACTAATACTTTGAAATTATCAGGCTACTACCGTGTGACTTATGACAATGGTAACTGGGCCCTGATCCGCGATCAGCTGCTGCAGGACCATACCAAGATCTCTGTAATGAACCGCGCTCAGCTGCTGGACGACAGCTTAGCCATTGCCCGCGCTAACCTGCTTGCGTACCCGGTAGCCCTGGACTTGACGCAGTACCTGAACGTTGAAACCGAATACTTGCCTTGGGAGTCGGCACTCAATGGACTCAACTACATCGATCTGATGTTCGCCAGAACTGCAGGCTATGGAGACCTTAAGGTAATTTCACCTTGCAACAAAAGCTCTGTCCGTTCTAAACTATCTTTGTCCATAGCACTACATGACGGGTTTGATTACGCCACTCTACAACTATGTCGGATTCAATGAGACTGCTAACGAGCCCCACCTGCTGACGTACAGCCGTGGTAACGCGCTTAGCTGGGCTTGCAAGCTTGGAGTTGGTGACTGCATCCAGAATTCCAAAAACTTTTATGCTGCGTGGATGAATGACCCCGACAATGAGTTAGTTCACTAGATTGCTACCAGTTTCAAAAGATAGCTCAACTAACGGAAATATTCTTGCTATAGTGTCATTTCGCCGAACCAGAAACGTACCATCTCTTGCACTGCTATTGAAAACGGTGGAGAAGCCGAATGGAACTTTGCCTTCGACCGTTACAATGCTGCTAACGTAGCTTCGGAACGCAATACCATGCTGCGAGTCATGGCCTGCACCAGGGAAACATGGATTCTTTCCAGGTCCTGATCATTACGTGCTAATTCTATTAGTTGTGTTTAGTTCATTGCAGATTAACCACTCAGTTAATCTGGCTTGCTATTTATGGCAGCAATTTTTTATTTCGACTTAAAATTTGTAGGATGCTTGAATGGACCGTAGATCCCAACTCTGGAGTAAGGAAACAGGACGCGGTCAACACCTTCAGCTACGTTGCCAGCAACCCAATTGGAAACTTCCTCGCTTTTGACTTCCTCCGCAACAGATGGGACGATATCCAGAATTAGTAAGTGTTTTATAACCACTTAGTAGAACTACTAGTTTCTCTTTGCTAAATACAACCCTAACTAGATTACTGGTACCAATTACTAGTTGCTAGTTATAGTACTCTTCTTTTTTTAGTTTGATTGGATTCACATCCATGGCAAACTTGATCGATGCTGTCGCCTACTCGTACAACACCCGTCTTCAAATTGATGAGGTAACCTTCTAAAACCAGTCTTGGTCACTGCTACGAACTGCGTTACAGCAACTACACTGTTTGTATATCATACTGTAGCAAAATTACATCTGAGCCTGATACCTATATGTGGTTTGAACATAGTTTCTAGTATTGAACTGTTAACAATTTTAAACCATGCGGTTTATGTCGTGCTTGGTAACTTACCAAGTCTAATATTATCTCATAACTTGCGAAGGTGTTGTTCAGTTAGATCCAAGAAGGCTAATGTAATCTACATTATTATTTGTCAGGTGATCCAATTGCGCGACGAGCACGTGGATGATCTCGGCGCTTCCATCCGCGCTGTTGACCAGATCATCGAGGGCTGCGAGAACAACCTGAAATGGATGAACCTGCACTATGAAGAAGTCTCGGGATGGCTCCAGCAACACGCTCCCTAAATACTGAATGTGTGTGGACGCAAGTGCAATACATTATGACCTTTAACTAGAGATTCTACCAAAAAAATAAAAAAATGTATAAAAACTTTAAAGCAAGTGAATAACTATTGCAATGGATGTAAACAAGAAACGAGGAGATGAAATACATGCATAGACAACACAAGCCCTTCATACGAAACCTGAATACAAATTTATGATCCCAGTATTTGACCATTGAATAAAACGAGGAAGAAGTCGGTGATAGACTTGCAATATACCAGTCTAACCCGCGTGTCATGTACTATAATACAACACATTTAACATATGGCATATCGTGAACTGTGACATACTGTGTAAGTGAACAACTATATAAATGTATGCATCTGACATTAACGCTGATATGATTTTTTTTCTTTGTTTGCTTTAGTAGAGGAATGGGTCTTTCCAGATTACGATGTGGATTTACCATTGTTGTATATGATTACAAGCATCTTTATTTGATGACCAAGCACAAATCTGTTTACTGATTTTGCTATCAGCCAAGATACAGATAAAACAATCTGCGTCTGGGTGCAGGTTTCTCTTGATAGACAGTTATTCGAGTCCTCGTTACTCGACACGGTTGGTATGAACTATTTTAGCACTGTTTAACATGCACGATATTGTTTGGAAAACCGTGCAGTTATTATTCGTAGCATGTGCTCTTTTCTGCGGGAGTTCATCAGCAGCGCCGGCTTTGAAAAATAAGGTCCCTCGTGCGGACTTGCGACTGCCTCGATCCTTGCTTCCGGTTCACTATGATGTCAAGTTGGTACCGATACTCGACGTGGGTAACTTCACTACCCCGGGATCAGTTGAAATATTACTCAACTGTGTGGAGACAACTAATAACATCACACTGCATTCTGCTGATATCATCATCGATCATTCGTCCATACGGGTATGTAAACTATATACTGGTAGCATTCAGAGGCTATGTATATAAGTAGTATTAAAACGGGCTTGTAATTTATGAGAAAGTTACATATTGATTTCAACAAGACGTTATATCAAGTTATGTTATAGGAATTACCATCTCACTAAGCATATAGTGTTAAGATAAGCTATCTACCTGTCTATCTGTATCTATCTATCTATCTATATAAAACCAATAAAACACTTATGTTTTTGGTTAAAAAAGGAAATAGTCGGCACAATTGCGCAAGCTCTTGTCCATATTGTCATAGTTGTCACTGAGCTAACATAGTAAGGTTGTACGGTAACCACGTACACCTACCACTTCGCTCTTGCTCATTTCGTAATATCCCGAGTTAAGTTAAGGTACTAACGATTCTTACGTGATCAAAATAATACGTTGCTCTAGATTCGATCTGTACTTGACACATGCTGTATAAGGGACATAAGTTATTCAGGATTGATCGTTTGATTTAACAAAATGAAGTTTTATTTTGTGTTTTGATGCTGCTGTATTCCCATTCTAACTAAAGTTGTAAAAGCACACCCCGACAACAGAAAAAAAACTAAAACAGTGCAAGGGACCCTTAGAACTGCAAGGATAGTCGTCTTGGTTCAACTGCAAAACTCATTCGGCGAGTTTCCTTATTTGGTCAGCTTACGCAGAGGTTCAGCACTAATCGGTGGTTTGATTTGCGGGAACCAACGGTTATATTTCTTGGTAGGTTGTGTTATTGTCCCATCAAGTTTAGGATAGGCAATTTTCTCAGAAGGAATGACCTAATTTTTTTGTTCAAAAATTAATTAGCCAGGTTAGTTAGAAATTGAGGAAATACCTACCTTAATTCTATCTTATCATAATCACCATCATCGTTAGTAGCTAGACTGAAGTATGTAAAGAGATCTTGTCCAATTACGCCGTCTAGCGATGAAGTACGTCGCATCCGTCATTACCAATCCGCCATCAGATATAAGGCTACAAATAGGTACTTGTTGGATTTGTGAACCAAAAGGGACTTGAAACAGACCCGATATTGCATAGTCGGTAATGAACCTAACATAAGTCTGGAAGGTAATGGCGGATTTCGGGTCAACGTAAGGTCTAAAGCAGCCATCAAAGTAAACTAACAAACCCGGTAGCGAATTACATTACATTGATAATATAATATATCAATCAGGCATTGTTTATAAGGTAAAGTACTTACGTTTCCCCTTTCAATCATGCAATTGGCACCCCAGTGATAAAAGCAGTAATCGTCAAATTCCGTTGTCTGAACTGGCGGGAGTGTCGAAACTTCTTGATAGATAGGATATTTGGGATAGTACTTAAATTCGGGATCCCACCACCATGACCCACCCTGTCTGTCTATGGCAGGTGGGCGACCTTCAGCCATCATACAGACCAAGGCGGCCAACAGTAGCAGGCAGGCAGGTTTCATCTTGGTTCGTCTCTGGATTCAGAGTAGCTTTCAGATGGATTAGGCGCCGCATTTTATAGCAATCCGCCCTGTTTGGACAAATGGCAACAGATTGCGGAAATCATTCTTTATTTTCGCTTGCCAACAGTGGTGACTCATTTCTGCCAGATATGTTTGATATTTGACAACTGCATTATGTTAATTTTTTCCTGGAAATCAAACCAGCTTTCAGTGCTACTTAGTAACCGATTCTTTAAACTTTCAATGATTTTCAATTTAACGATGAACTACCACAGACTTGTAGAATGATATTAATTACCGAGTTTTTTTCTTTTGCTTTGCTGTAATCTAGGTCTCTCACGTTGTAACCGATCAGGCTTTCGAGGTGACTAGTTCGGTTGAAGAAATCGAGAAAGAATTTATCGTCGTTACGCTAGCGACTCCTCTGCAAGTCGGGCAGCAGTACAGGATTTTCCTCAAGTTCACTTCGATTTTGAACGAAGAACTGCGAGGACTTTACCGTTCGTCATACGTCGAAAATGGACAGAGAAAGTATTGCTAATCTCGTATGTTTTTAGCTTAGTATCACCAGTGAAGTTAACCTTGGCTTTATGTCTGCCCTGAGGCTATTAGGGAAGCCAACGTTAGTTTATTTGTTCTTATGGCTTCTTGGTTGCAGATACTTGGCTATTACTCAGATGCAGCCGACCGACGCTCGTCGTGCTTTCCCTTGCTTCGATGAGCCCAACATGAAAGCCAATTTCTCCATTACACTCGGCAGAAAGGAGTCCATGTCGTCTGCTTCCAACATGCCGATCAAAGAGACGATTCCACTGTAATTTATATACTTATACTCTATAATTTATTTCCGTTTGGTCCAAGTTATCGAAAAAGTTACCGTTTACATGGCAGAGGCTAGTAAGGTAATGGCTTATGACTAATTATGATATTATGCAGTGAAGGAATGCCTGGCTACGTTTGGGATATTTACGAGACTTCCTTACCCATGTCGACTTACTTGGTCGCCATGTTGGTTTCAGAGTTCAACGCACTAGAATCACCCGCTGGTCTGAGTGAGACTAAATTCAGGATTTGGACTAGACCGGATGCTGCTAGCCAGGCAGAGTAATCAATCGAAACTTGAGATTAGTAAATACAATGCAATGTACTGTTGAACTAAATGATAGGTACGCGAGTGTCATCGGGCCTCAGGTGCTGGAATTCTACGAGGACTACTTCCAGATTCAGTTTCCGCTGCCCAAACAAGACATGGCTGCGATTCCCGATTTCTCTTTAGGCGGCATGGAAAACTGGGGTCTTATTACCTACAGGTAAAATATACCCCTTAGAAACTTGCAAACTAATCACGTGATGGCTTGTGAAGTAGCTAATAATATATGAGGAATGCAGACTTACCGAACAGATGTACTATAGCATGTAGTATTATAAAGTACCGCTAGGTGGCGTCAGTAGTATGTAAACAAACATGGCAGCTTTCTAGCGTGTGCATCTGTGCAATTAGCAGCAGAAATAGAATCATATTACAAATAATGACAGTGTAATGAACTATAACCACATTGAGCATGTAGGATCAAGTACCAGATCTGCTCATATAAACTAAACACTTGATATATAGAGAGACGGCACTGCTATACGACCCAGTAGTATCTTCAGCATCCAACAAGCAACGTGTTGCCAGCATTGTTGCTCATGAGCTGGCTCACCAGTGGTTCGGAGACCTGGTAACCATGGACTGGTGGTCGGATCTATGGCTGAACGAAGGATTTGCTAGCTATGTTGAATACATCGGATCTACTTTTGTAACCATCATTAAACGATACAAGTATTACAGTGACACTTACTGCAGTTCCGTGATTATAGGTGGAACCTAATATGGAAATCAAGCAGCAGATAGTAACCGATGAGCTTCAATATGTGTTTGGTATTGATGCGCTTGAAACATCGCACCCTATTTCAGTCGTCGTGAACAATCCAGCCGAGATTAATGAAATCTTCGACGGTATTTCGTACAGCAAAGGTATTAAAACATACCAAATAATATGTTGCCGCTGTCATTGTAATTACAAAATGAACTCACTGCGGTGTTTCAGGTGCCTCTATTATAAGGATGCTGGCGGGTTTCTTGGGCGAAGAGACTTTTAAGAAGGGACTAACTGCTTACTTGAATAATAAGTAGAGTGATGTAATTTACTTGAATGGGATGCTTTATAACTGATGTACAACACCTCTATAGGATATATTCAAATGCTCTTCAGGATGACTTATGGGCAGCTCTAACACAGCAGGCCTCTGTAGACAACGTCGTCCTACCTGCTGATGTCAAAACTATCATGAGTACTTGGACACTAAAAATGGGCTTCCCTGTTATCAACGTTACTCGAAACTACGAAAATGGATCCGCTACAGTTACTCAGGTAGCCTCTTAGAATCCTTAACCACAACCACCACCGTTATGAACAACTGTCTAAACTGTTGATTATGAGGTCCATTCTTTAACATAGGATCGGTTCCTACTACGTTCCAGTGGAACTTCCAACGATTCAACTGTTTATCAGTGGTGGGTTCCATTGACCTATACGTCTGACTTTGCAGCTAGTCCACGCACTGATTGGCTGTCGAAGGATGAAAAGAGCAAGCAATTGTCACTAGCTACCTCGGCCGATCAATGGGTAGTTTTCAACGTGGATGAAGTCGGTACTACTTTTTAATTTCGCAAAAACATCATACGGTCAGATTTAGTACGCGTTCGCTTACAACAATGAAGAATTTCACTAATTTGGAAGGCCAAGAGTTAAGGTGATTACATTAAAACAGGTTACTACCGAGTGAATTACGATGAACGGAACTGGCAAATTATCCGGGACCAGCTACTGGCTGACCATACCAAGATTAGCTTCATCAACAGGGCCCAGATTATTGACGACAGCTTAAATATTGCCCGTGCTAACCTGCTGACCTACGCCACAGCCTTGGATTTGACTCAATACCTTCAAAATGAGCTCGAGTATCTTCCCTGGAGATCATCGCTAACTGCTTTAAGTTACATCGATCTAATGTTCATCAGAAGCCCGGGCTATGGCGACTTCAAGGTAACCAATCTAAAACTGACAAGTCCTGCTTACGAATGACTAACTAGCTATCTTTACTCAGCACTACATGACCCGCTTAGTTAGTCCGTTGTACAACTACGTCAAGTTCAACGAGTCAAGTAGTGATCCTCATCTCTTGATCCTTAACCGAGGCAACGCTTTAACATGGGCCTGCAAACTCGGCATTTCTGATTGTGTTACTAACGCACAGAACTACTACAGTACCTGGATGAATGATCCAGAGAACCCAAGGTACGTTTTACTTCCAAATCTAGATAGCACCCTGGTTTGAATTTAACCCTGCAAAGAAACGCCCGTATTCTAGCTAAACCGGAAGCCCGCAAAGCAAACGAAGTGCACGAATCTAAACAGTGCTTTAACAAGTGACTGATGATACTAGCTCTATTTATGCTGTAGTGTTTTGTCGCCTAACCAAAAGCGAGTCATCTCGTGCACTGCTATTGAAAACGGTGGAGAACCCGAATGGAACTTTGCTTATGAGCGATACTTGGCTACCAACGTAGCTGCGGAAAAAGAAGTACTTCTCTACGCTATGAGTTGCTCGAAAGAGACCTGGATTCTAACAAGGTACCATTGCTAATTATACTTTAACCTACTTATAAGCTAACGGTCTGGTGTATGAAGGATGCTGGAATGGAGTTTGGACCCTTCTTCTGGTATTCGTCGCCAGGATGCTTCTACTGTGTTCCGAAACATTGCTGGTAATCCGGTTGGCAATTATCTGGCCTTTGATTTCTTGAGGAACCGTTGGAACGAAATGATTAACTAGTAAGCGACACTTGCTAGTCAAAAATTTAATTATAGTTAATATGCTGTACTGGTTTGTTTAGTTACCCTAGTCTGTTCGACCTGGCTCGTCTGGTGGATTCGGTGGCAAACGGATTCAACACTCAGTTGCAGGTTGATGAGGTAATTCTTTACTGATATCACTAGAGCGCAAGGGAGTAAAGTCTGATTGTCAGCTTAAACTTCACTTCGTGAGACTTAACAGCAATTCTAAAAAACTGTCTTCAAATTAATTTGCGGTAGTTGAAGAAGTTCCGAGATGATCACCAAAACGAGCTGGGAGCTGCCACTCGATCCGTGGAGCAGTCGATCGAGAAAGCTGAAGCCAATACCAAGTGGATGGATCTTCACTATGAAGAGATCGTTTCATGGCTACAGAGCCATTAGGTTTACATAGCCAGAAGCACTAGAATGCTGATTATAGTAGAGCTACAGTACACTTAAGAATACATGTGCGGTATGCAGTATGTAATAAAGCTGCAACAGAAATACAAGTACACAGATATGCAACTTTGCCATTTGAACTAGTCTCCCTGTGTGTCCGCGATGCTAATGCTGCAGCGTTTTAGCGCTGGCATCGAGTCATCAATGAAAAAGTAAATATCCAGTTAGATAATGGAAACTTGCAACAAACAGTTTCGTTTGAAAATTTGGTCGATCAGTAATTTATATGATGTTCATTTAAGTGCATCTGGTGAATTGCGCTCGGCCCTTATATCGAAAGTTTTACCCTAACTTGTCACGTATTTCATTCTGCTGACGTCAGCACTGAATTTGTATGAGCAGCGCTAAAAAAACGTTTCAGTGCTATACGTGAATGTATACTTGGTTTATGGACCAATTTTATAATCACGTTCAACATTTGAGTTGTGTCCCGCGTTCAGATTTTGTCAGTCCTACAGTTAGCTGTCTAAACCCTCTATATATCTACCTAAACTAGAGCTATCTTTTTCTGTGTCGTATCTAACCATGTATCTAACTGTCTATTCGTTTGTTTCATCCGTCCATAGCATCCATTCATTTAATTCTATCCATCTATATATCTATCTTTCCATCTATCTATCTGTCTGTATATCTCTCTATCTCTCTATCTCTCTCTCTATCTATCTATCTATCTATCTATCTATCTCTCTATCTCTCTATCTCTCTCTCTATCTATCTATCTATCTATCTATCTATCTATCTATCTATCTGTCTATCTATTAACCAATGTCCATTGGGAAACGAAAACACTGGATTAGCAAACACGTACGCAGCATCACGACGTAAAAAAATAATTAAACTGGCACTTATACATCTTTCAACAAAACAGGATAAAGTATGGCATGCATTTTATGCCTAAACGTACCGTTTATGTTATCTAAAACATGTCAAGTGAAAAAAATGTGTTTTAAGTAACGCCGAAAGTTGGTTTGATAATTTTAGAAAAAACAACAAAACGGACTTGTCAGATATGTGGCACAAATGAATCACCAATGTTCAAGGATTTATTGGCAAGCGAGAAAAAGTACCACAACGTGTTTCCTTCTGTTCAAATAGGGCAGGTTACTATAAAGACGGGTGCTCAGTCTATCGACAAGTCATTCTGCAGCCAGAGGCGACCTGCAAAACACGAATCAAGATGAAACCTGCCGTTTCATGCCTGCTGCTCGTAGTCACATGTAGCCTTTGTGGTGGCTGAGGACCGTGCGGAGTGGCTGTCGTTGGCAACGGCTACGAAGATGCCATGGGGTGGTACAACGGAGGCGCTTCCATTTGTAAACGAAACGTAAGCACCTAACATTATTTACCTTACTAATTCGTGCCCAGATTCAGCCTAGCTTGGTTAGAACTTGTCATTATACCAGGAAAGAATAAGTTTGATGTCGTATCCTCTTATCGTATAAGGAGATTCAGCAGGTTGATATAAGACCTATGACACGTAGAAAAAGCCACAGTTTGTTACAATACTATGTTCAAGGACCTCGTTTACAAGATCACTTAGTACAAGCTGGCTAATTATCGTTATTACATGGACAGTGATGTGGCCGACAAACGCTGGCATCGATTCATCAATGAAATAGTGAATGTCCAGTTAGACTCTGGAAAACTGAAAAGTCAGCTTCGTTTCTACTACGGTCGTTCACTGACTTCATAAGACAGTCTTGTTCAAATGAAATGGTAAATCGCCCTCACCTTTCATACCTGCAGCCTTTTAAGATTAACATTACCATGGCGCTGCTGTTTGGTACCGAAACAAAAGTGTGTGTCACAGTAACAGTTTGACTGATGTCCGACACAAGTGTATGTATGATTCTTCAAAATGTAAAAATCATTTAGCGTCAGACCGAATTAGTCCTTAAACTCTGTGAACTAATACTCTATTTGCCCTTATGAGTCAGCTTGCTATATAAAAGAGGGCTTTTAAGTCGTAGCATATGCCTTTATAGGGCTGCTGTTTATTGTTCAAGATTACAGATTTCTAGGGAACCTTCTACTGTAAAAGCATACCCAAACACCAGAAAAAACATAATAGGAGAAGATGAGCCTGTTACAGGTTGCAAGGCTGCTTGTTTGACTGACGGTGAAGTTAGCCTAGACCTCCGCCAGCCAGGGAGGCCAGGGTATTCCATAGATTTCGCTCATAACCATCTATACCATCTTCCAGGTGCAGTAAATAATCAGCAAACACTGTCGGAAGGATTGCCTTAATTGCAAAGGTGATAGTTAGTTTCTCCTTTATGCTGCCTCTATCTATTAATGGATTCTGGTCACGAATCACCTCCTTACCTTATACGGTTACCTTCGTATCTTAATAGGTAGTCAAATTAAAGAAAATGTAGACTTTTACAACTGCTATGCGATTCTAAAGTACGGGTATAACTACGCGTGAACTGTATACCTATCGATATATCTTTCCGATACACTTACAACACTTAGAACTACTAGCTTTAATGCTATTACTAAAGCTAGTTGCCACCTAACTACCGTATACTATATGGTAATAACCAGTTCACCACCTAAAACCATAGAGGCCTTGACTGTTGTTTTGCGCTACAGTGTCAAACTAAACTAATAAGTGCAACTTACGTTTTGCAGATAGACTTTGCGATCAACGTTTGTGCGAGAATCAGCAATGTGTTGATCGGTGTACCGATTCGCCGGACCTGTACGGTAGATAGACTGCAGCCCAGTCGACCATGGGCGGGCTTCAGCTGCCATCAATGCCACAGCAGCCAGCAGCAGAAGGCTAGGTAATGCAAACTTCATTTCGGCCTTTCAGCTCACCTCTTGCTGCAGAGCTACCTGTTAGCAAGCTCCAGTTATAAAGCAGCTATGCTTATTTGCACAAATGTCCCCCACATTGCGGAAATCCTTCTTTTTCTTGCATGCCAAAACGTTCCCTTGCATGACGAACAACTCACTTCTACCAGATTTGTTTAATGTTGGACAGCTGCACTTTGCTATAACTTTTTAAACAACTTGTCGACCGACTTAGCAACAGACCGTTAACTTTACTTGTCACTTTACAGTAAATTTACCGTGATGGTTCACGATTGTTTCAGTAAATTGTATGGCCAGCTTAATGCTCGGCATTACAGCGTTCTCATGCTACTTATATTGGCTAATGTAATACAATCTTTGAAGCTGCCGATCATGCTGTCGACGTCCATATTGAATTTGGAGCTCTTACTTTGTTAGCTAATGTTGAGCAGAACTATAATGCCAACCCAAAATATACCAAACGAAGAATGAACAATACTTAATTAAACTGCCAGATATCTTTGATAAATAGCAATCTGGATAGATGGCAAAAGCAGTTCTTACTGTTTTCGTTTTCAAGACAGCATTTCAGGTTGCTTACTAAACAGATATTGAAACGCCTAGCATGAGCAATACATTCAACAGTTGCACTATAATACTCATCTAATAACATGTTGTACCAGATAATAATCATGAAGGAAATACTATATATATATATGCACAAAATGATGTGAGCACGTGTCACTATTCACGCTTTTGCTCACTAAGTATCTTGTTACTAGCTGCGTATTTCAACCGTCCTTCAAACAAAGAGTTACATATTGTCACAGTCAGATATCAAACATATGTGAGAGGAGAAGAAAAATTTGCTCCATCTGAGAAAATAAAATAGATAAAACTTGACGATCATTTGTTTAAATCCCAGCTGGAAACAACAATATATCGGGTACCACTGGGTTCCTATAAAATGAGTAGCTATTGGCTGTTGTTCTGCATCGGTTATACCGATACTCGCAGTGTCGTAGAACTTGCTGTTTCTATATTCTCGGGAAGTATGCAGGTATGGGATCTTCATTTTCTTCATACTCAGTACTTAGTGTTCAGGCGGCGTGGCTCATAGCCCCTGCTGCGGATCATATAACCTTACGTTGATTGAGCTAAAGTATAATGGCTATAAAGACAGAATGGATAGTGTGTCAACTATGGTATTACTGTTTGAAACGGACGGTTACAGCTTGTTCGTGTGTTTAAGAGAAGCTCCTAGCAAACTATAAGTTAGCTATGGAAATCATATTTTGTTTTGGGCTTAAGTTTAGCTACAGTTGAAATCGAGACTGATAGTGGGAACTTGCTTGACACACATCGGCTAAATTCCGGTGTTGTTACTTAGTAAAGTTGAGGTCTAAGTTGTCACTAAGATTGAACTTAAGTCGACACTATAGCAGGTCTGTGCGTCATGAAAATTGGCATCTGTCATATACGTTATGCATGATGTTTAAAATCTTTCAGTTCAAGTTTAAGTTTCAATATACGTTGAAGTTGAAGTTTTGAGTTTAAGTTTCAGTCAGTTCAGTTTCAAACTGAAACAGAGCATAACGATATTACTAGTTGTTTCCCTATAGTTCAAAGCTTGCGATCCACTTAAACCACATGATGTAAATCTCATTAGATCTATATTGATACCTGCAGAAATTTGCGGAGTCATGAACTGGATATACTGTGTACTATATTTATAGTTTGGTACGTCTATCTATCTATCTATCTATCTATCTATCTATCTATCTATCTATCTATCTATCTATCTATCTATCTATCTATCTATCTATCTATCTATCTATCTATCTATCTATCTATCTATCTATCTATCTATCTATCTATCTATCTATCTATCCATGTAATGTACCGATCTGTGTGCCTATGCCAATTGGGTTCTGTAGCTGGTTGGGATCTGATCCCCCCGTACGGTAGTCTAGGCTGCCATTTCTAAGGTTCATAACTCTTAGTGTGACTCACACTCTGCTGGTCTTGTTTGATAACCGTGAAGGAAAATATGTTTTCCTCTTGATTACTTACAGTAAGTAAATTTAACTAGGGCGTCAAATGTTCCAAAAGACAATTTATTTGTCTTTAGTCGTAAACGACTCGTATTTAGCAATATTGTTTAACACGGACGCTTTTATTTGGAAGCTTTTACAGGTATTACTACTATGCGCACTTCAGTCCGGAAGTTTCTTAGCTGATACCCTGGATGCTAGGAGCACAGCTCCCGTTGCGGACTTGAGATTGCCTCGGTCCTTAATGCCTCTACACTACGACATCAAACTGATACCGATACTTGAAGTGGCTAATTTCACTACTTCGGGGTCGGTGGAGATACTGATGAAGTGCGTGGCGACTACCAGTAAAGTCGTTTTACATTCTGCGAAAATCGCCAACCAATATTCCTCCATTGCGGGTAATTGAATTATCTAATGTTATTGTTTAGGTTGATGTTACTTCTCTACTTTCTCAATGAACACAGGTCGTTCATGCTGCTACGAACCAGGCTTCCCAGGTAACCAACTCGTTTGAAGATACTACGAGAGAGTTCCTCATCGTATCGTTAACCACACCCCTGCAAGCTGGACAGCAGTACAGGCTCCTTATCAAGTTTACTTCGATCCTTAACGATGAAATGCGAGGATTTTACCGTTCCTCTTACCTAGAAAATGGACAGAGAAAGTATGATTATTAAGTTATAAAAACTGAAGCTACAAATCTACATCCTTAGTTTTGTCCGTGGGCTTTAAACGAAACCAGAATTAACGTCGTATGTATACTTTAAGGGCAAACCCCAAGCCAAGGATGTATGCCACTGCATATTCAATTCAACTTTTGCTTGCAGGTATTTAGCTACTACTCAGATGCAGCCGACGGATGCTCGTCGTGCCTTCCCCTGCTTCGACGAGCCCAACATGAAGGCCAATTTCACCATAACACTGGGACGAAGGAATCCATGTCGTCTGCTTCCAATATGCCTATAAGGAAGACAATGACACTGTAAGTAGCAGAGGAAGCGAATTATGCAACTAAACAGCCGACGCTTTTGTTAAATTCTAGTGAAGGGATGCCTGGCTATGTCTGGGATGTTTACGAGACATCGTTACCCATGTCAACATACTTGGTCGCCATGTTGGTTTCAGAGTTCAAGTCGTTGGAATCGCCGGTCGGTCTGAGTAATACCAAGTTTAGGATTTGGACTAGACCAAGTGCCACTAGTCAAGCCGAGTATTAGTCACATATGCATTTTTCATTTTACTGAATAGATGAAAACTGACAATCTGCTTTGAAAGATACGCGAGTATAATCGGCCCTAAAGTACTGGAGTTCTACAAGAACTATTTTCAGATTCAGTTCCCGCTGCCCAAACAAGACATGGCTGCGATTCCGGACTTGGCTCCAGGTGGAATGGAAAACTGGGGTCTAATCATCTACCGGTAAAAGACTAGCCAAAACACGCAAGCATTTGCTTATCAATATAATAAAATCATCTAAAATTATATATATTAGTACAAGTAAATTTATTACATAATTAATGTTAAGAAACTGGATTAGTGGAGATCAAACAAGGGGAATAACACGTGCCCCAAGGTCTTCATTAAAAAAGGATCTAGCTTTGTATAAAGTTGCATGATAGACCGTTAGATGACTCTGTTATGACGCAAAGATACTGATTTGCAATTATGCCCATTTCTAGTAAGTATGTATTCGTGTGCAATGTCTCATAAGACAAGCATTACGATCAGATTATAATTCAGGTACTTTGATTCGATATTAATTCATAACAAGTACCAAATAAAACCATTTGAAGTTTAAATGGTACGGTATGATTTACACCAGTCATCTGACCTCATACATAATCAAATCAGTTGCACACTTTACTTTGTACAGAGAGACAGCGCTACTCTACGATCCAGTAATATCGTCAGCGTCAAACAAGCAACGCGTTGCCAGCGTTGTGGCTCACGAACTGGCACACTAATAGTTTGGAGACTTGGTGACCATGAATTGGTGGTCAGATCTGTGGCTGAACGAAGGCTTTGCTACCTATCTTGAATACATCGGATCTAGCTTTGTAAGTCAAAGCAGAATGCATTTTAAACTCGGAGGATGATTCATGGCCGATTTAGGTTGAGCCCAATATGCAAATCAAGCAACAGATAGTAACCGATGAACTTCAGTATGTGCTTGGTATCGACGCACTAGAAACATCGCATCCTATATCTGTTGTTGTGAACAATCCAGCTGAGATCGATGAAATATTTGACGGAATATCGTACAGTAAAGGTACATTCTACTTACTCGGAATACAATGGTCATCGAATTGAACCGTTGTATGTTCCAGGTACTTCACTTATTAGGATGCTGGCAGGATTCTTGGGCGAGGGGACGTTCAAAAAGGGGCTGACGGCTTATTTAAACAGCAAGTAGTCATCTCATAGATACTTTCATAATGTACTCTCAAAGCTCATTACATGACTATTAATGACCTACATATTTTGTTAGAAAGTACTCAAACGCTGTTCAGGATGACCTGTGGGCAGCCCTTACACAGCAAGCTTGCCAAGATAGCGTTCCATTACTGGCTGACGTCAAAACCATTATGGATACCTGGACCCTTAAGATGGGCTTCCCTGTTATCAACGTTACTCGGAATTACGCAACTCAATCTGCTATTGTCACCCAGGTAACGAAGCTGGACGGGCACCAGCTGGTGATTTAAAGCTTTAGATCTTACTAACTGCAACTTCTTTATGTTTGAAAGAATCGTTTCCTGCTTCATTCCAGCGGGAATACCGGTGATTCTACTGTCTACCAATGGTGGGTTCCACTGACCTACACGTCTGACTTTGCTGCAAATCCAAGTACCGAATGACTATCGAAGGATGAAAAGAGCAGGCAGCTGACTCTAGCTACCGCGCCTAGTCAGTGGGTAGTTTTCAACGTAGATGAAGTCGGTATACCTTTCAGCAACTTCGAAATTCCAGTGTTGCTACCTTTTGCTAGTAAACGAACAAGCAGATAGAGCATAAGCAGGAGACAAATTGCACTTAGTACGTAGTCGTGTAATAACTAAGGTATTTGCTACTTTGTCACGTTTGCAACTGATCCACTAAAACAGGCTACTACCGAGCAGTGGTGCCCAGAGGGGGGGGGGGGTGGTGCGAAGCAGAATGCTTCGTGGAGTTCTAGGGTGGCCCCAGCCGAAGAATCGGAGACCTGAACATCTCTGTTACTTGACGATACTGGCCAGGTCTGTGATTCGGCACATGTCCACTTTCTGGAACGGGTGGTCACCCTTAGAGGCCTATTAATTTTTGCATATCAGCTAGGGGGGCGATATCCCACCCAATGCTGACAACATCCCACCCAGTTCAAGGTGAACACTAAGTAACGATATGCCTCTGACCCTGATGTCCCACCCACTCACAATTTCTTTTTCTTTTTTAAAGCCTGGGCTGCGCTGTAGTAGTGATAATTCAAAACTGGCATTGTTTCTACCACTCCACCACTACTCCTGACGCCCACCTTTGCCTACTTTGGAGCCACCCACAACATCTTCTACTGAGTGAATTGTTCGAACTAGACAAGTTTATGGGGAGAATTTATTACAACTGTGTAAATTTACTAGTTGCGTACCCTGAGAAAAATATTTGTCGAGCACATTTTTCGGCCTGGCTTTAGTACTATAGCAGGATTACAGGCAGGTTGGTGTAAGGGAGTATGACCGTTTCAACTGGTTATGAAAGACAGACAACTCGCATTAACGCTATAAAAAATTAACCGGGAGCCCCGGCTATGTCAACTTGACGGTATCTATATCCCAGCTCACGGAACCAGCAAACAGCTAACTAACTAACTTTTTCTCCTTAGAGTTACATGACGCGTTTGATCACTCCTCTGTACAACTACGTCAAGTTCAACGAGACGAGCCTCACCCTCACTTGCTGATCCTTAACCGGGTTAACGTTTTGACGCGGGCCTGCAAACTAGGGATACCCGACTGTGTTTCTAAAGCACAGAACTTCTACAAGGCTTGGATGAATGATCCTAAGAACCCTCGGTATTTTCGACTTTCAAACTTAATACAACACCTTGGCTGGGAAACCTTTCCTGTGGGATTATTACGCGAAGCGCCAGTCAAAGAAGAATCCCCCTTCGTACCCTGCAAATCGAACGTTTTAAGGCTGGACAACAGCTGATGTTGAACACCCCTAGGGCCATAGGAAGATTCTTTGTGTGTTGCATAGGAGTAGAGTGGAAGACTTGGGGGGATAAAGGCGACATGGCTGGGTTATCTTAGGAAAGCTGTAGATAACGGCTTAGGAGTTGAGAAACAAGTGAAGTTCACGAGGCGCATTAAGAGTACACACGATTACCAAGATTGAGTTAATCCGTTGTCGACTGAGCGGTCTGCAGTCCAGGTTCAGAGTCTGCCGTTTTATTTTATGCATCCGAAGGGAAGCCCCAGGATGCAGAGTTTAATAGCCGGGTTTTTAAACTAATAAACCAGAGTTAATTTTTATTTTCTTGCCGCTGTAGTGTAGTGTCGCCTAACCAAAAGCGATTCATCTCTTGTACTGCTATTGAACATGGCGGGGAGACAGAGTGGAACTTTGCTTACCAACAATACTTGACTACCAATGTCGCTGCAGAAAAGGATGTACTTCTCTACGCCATGAGTTGCTCTAAAGATACTAGGATTTTAGCAAGATATCTTCAAGCAATCTATCTATCTAATCTAATCTATCTATCTATCTATCTATCGATCTATCTGTCTATCTACCTATCTATCTATCTATCTGTCTAACTATCTATCGATGTGTCTATCTATCTATCTATCTGTCTATCTATCTATCTATATGTATCCATCTATCTATATATATTATATAATAATATATCTATGTAATATTACCTTAGGTATCTTAGACTGTATGGCAATGTAGTAAACGGCAAGATAGCCATTTTAACTCTACGTGTCCTTTAAGCTACATTTGTGTTGTATGAAGGATGCTTGAGTGGAGTCTGGACCCATCTTCCAGTATTCGCCTACAAGAAGCTTCCACATTGTTCCAGAATGTTGCTGCGAATCCTGTTGCAAACTCCCTGGCATTCGATTTCCTGAGGAACCGTTGGAGTCAAGTGATTAGCTAGTAAGCGGCAATGTTGATAGAGAGATTGTAGCTATAGAATAACGTATCGGTTGGCTAGTTTTCCTGGTCTGTTCGACATTGCTAAAGTGGTGGACTCGGTGACGACCGGATTCAACACTCAGTTACAGACTAACGAGGTAATGTTTGCTAACTTGCAAACCCAGATGTTATCTGTTGTACCTTGTAATTCATACTGCTGTTCAACAGTTAAAGAAGTTTCGGGATGATCACCTGAGCGAGTTGGGAGCTGCAGCTCGAACTGTGCAACAGTCGATCGAGAGGGCTGAAGCCAACACCAAATGGATGCAACTTCATTATGAGGAGATTGTCTCATGGCTTCAGATTCACTAAACCGATGCTGCTACGGATCCCTAAACCTTGGCGTATATTCACCGTATTTGCCTATGCTTGCCCCCTTTCCATGGTTTTTCGGCTTATAGAGGTTTAGTGTATCCCAGCTTTGCAGTTTATCAATTTAACCGAGTTAACAGAACTTCTTATTAACTGTCCAGGAAGCGATTGGCAAGTTATCTTTTCAGATATTACAGAGGGCAATGGGCAATAAATGGGTACTAATAAAATTTTGCGGAAATTTGCAATTATTTTTTCGCAATCTATTTTAATACAAGTAATTCTCTATTGAAAAAGGACCGTTTTTGGACGTCCAAAAGTGGTCGGAAAACAGAAAGACATTCATAACAAATCACAGAATCGTCAGAAAAATTTCAAACCGCTTCAGAAAAATCCAAAATAAATTGCAGATTCCATGGCATACTTTGCAGAAATCGCCAAAATTATTCAATATTTATTTAGCCGAAAAGACCAGAACTGGATTACCAGATTAGCACTGTTTCTCTTTTTCAAGACACCTTTTCATTCTACTCACTAAACAGACTTTGTAAAACAGATAACTTTAGCCATATGTTGGACAGTTGTTGCTGTAATACTGCTACACTACGATGCAGTAAAAATAAATTACCAGCCAACAGACAGTTTGAATGCACAATGCTGCTCTATCATTTTAGCTATAGTTCCTTTAGAGCATTTGTATATCTTAAATCAAGCTCACCACATTACTTCAAAACGAGAAGACCAATTATATGTTTTGTTGATGCTCTTTATTCCGAGTGATAGATAGTTCAAGGTTCATAACATACTGTTGTGTCAAAGCACACTCCATCACCAGGAAAACACAACAGTAGTACGTGAACGGTCGGAAGTGCCAAGGGTATAGTCGTCGTGGTTGGATCAGACGTTAAGCTGATTGTGGCATACTTAACCCTAGTCAGCTTTTCCGGTACCCACCGGGCGTTTCAAGTGGTTTGGCAAACGGGTAATCTTTTGACCGGTGGAGAGTTTCTGTCTTATATCAGGAACAGCACTGTTCGGAATATCCTAAGAAATGAAAAAGAAGCTACTTAATTTTAGTGATACAAGTAAACAGCAACCTTGCTATGTAAGAGTTGATGGATCTAACTGATGTTGTAAACTAGGATCCTAGTTTCCTTCTCGGAAAACTCCTTTTTTCTGGTCTTGGTATAGAATTACACTGTTGATGAAACTAAGTTCAATGTACGTACTGTACCAACTAGTTAACGTACACGTTGGGGTAAAGTACTTACTTCCCTGATCATAGCGCAGTCGCCCCAGGGTGAGACCCCAAAGCAGTCTCCGTCGAGGTAATCGACCGGGTTAACATACCACTGCTTAGTGGTTGGCGGTGGTGCCTGAGTTACTACCGGCACTTTCCACTCGCTGGCCGCATCTTCTTGGTACCACTGGTGCCAGTCGTACCAGGACCCCCAGTGCGGACGGCCATCAGCCACCATGAAGGCCATGGCGACTAGGAGCAGTAGGCATACGAGTGCAGGCTTCATCTTGAGGCTTCCTCTTTTAGCCAAAGTCTCGTCGAGCTTCAAATTGTACTGTTACAAGGCGCCCGTTTTATAGCGAATTGGCCTGTTTGCACAAATGGTGAAACTTTGCGGAAGTCTTTCTTTTCATTACGTGTCGATGTATCGTCAAACAGTGATGACTAATCTCTGCCAGACATGTTCATAATGTTTGACACCTGCATGGTAGCTTTTTGGGGACCAACTTTCCCCGCCATTTAGTAACAGATCCTTACTGCGCGCTGAGTCTGAAATATAGTTGTATAATGTAATACATAATGTAAAGCTATACGTAATATCGTAAAACAATCGTAAAACAAAGTTATAATAACACAAAAGACCGGATTTGGTAAGCTTAATACCAATGGTAGTTTCATCTCCCAAGGTTATAGTTTATTACGGTCACATAAACGCCGAGTTGTTAGTAAGACGCAGAATTAGAATAGTTTACACAGAAGAAAATAAGGCATCTGCAGTCACAATCAAATGTCTTTAGCGACTGTAATTACACTTAGCTAAATGACCTTAAAGGAGATGACCTATTGTACTAATAGCCTTTTGAAGATTGTTGGAAGATCAACAGAATTGCGTACAAGGAAGATTTGCAATCAAGTAGCTCTATACTACTATATAATCTAATAGATATATTTTCATGATACGATCAATGGTACGTCAGAACCTGCTTACAGTAAGGTTATGATAATTTATTGTATTTGCTATAGCATGTGCGTAATCAACTTCCTCAAAATACAAAGTTGTTAATATCGCACTCGCATCTGGCAGGGCGAAACAATTGTGTTCTTTATAGCAAGTACGCAATACTTGCTACAAACGGACAACGTTTTTCAATTATTCGAAGGCATGTATCATCCAGCACGTGTAGCACTTGGTAACCGCGCAATGTCCGGTTTTTGCCGGAATCGAAAAGCATTGTCGGGAAAGTGCAATTCCCGCAAAACTTCAACCAATATGCGGAAGATAGCAAAGCTTATTACTATAAAATTTATTACTTAAACTTAATTGTTAATTAATGTCATAATGCCACATACCGTAAAATTTCAAACCAGAGTTTTCCTAAACATTTTAGTACAAGAAATATATGCAAAATATATATATATACTGCCCAAAATGTGGGCGGTTTTTGTACAACTGACACCGTTAGTCACAACATACTGTAGTTGTTGCCAACAGCGTATGAAACATTTTAAACAAAACTAATTATATTGTCGCAGTTAATTAATAAGCACATCTGGCAACTTGTTTAAGGTCAGAGACTCTGGCTACGTACACGTGCTGCACTTTCTGCAAATGGGATGCTATATGAAGAAGTTGGTGAGTACACGCCTTACTTCAACCTTCACTGCGGCTGCTATAAATTGGGGAGGAACGGGTGATATTCTTACATCCGTATTACGGATTCCCGACGCGTGTCCAGCCTGCTTTTTCTGCATCCTCGAACAGCATCATGTGTCCGTCCATGCAGGTATGTGAGCTTATGATAAGTAATAGTATAATGTCATAAGTGCGATCGAGCAGATAGAATAAATTGATCGATAGAAAGATAGTAGATAAATAGAAAGGTAGATAGCTAGATAGATAAATAGTTAGATAGGTAGGTAGATTGTCAGATAGATAGGTAGTTTAATCAACATCTCGCCAAGTTATTAATAACATCTCTCACTCTCACTAAAAGTGATAGCTTTTATGCTGTAATCGTATTCCAGCTTAGTTCAACTAACTTTACTTAGGACTATTATTGAAAGTTTGTTTTACACACTATATACTCGAGCTCGGGTTGTTAACGTAGCTGGACTCCAGTTTACACTGTGTATGTTGATCTTCAAAGTGTTCCCCAATACTTGCAATAGTAGAAAGTAAATTATTATCAGTCAATATGTAACCTGGTCAACAAATGCAATATTTGCCAAATTTGACGTTACAGCCAAGGAATGTCGCCATTCTGTTAGGAAACTTCAACCAGCTACTGGTTTTACCTTCATGGTTTAATCGTATGGACTTTGAATTAGCACGACTAACCCCAGTGGTTGAATTTGTTTGAAACATTTCCAGGCATTGCTAACACTACTATGCGCCCTGCATTGCGGCAGTTTATCGGCAGCCCCGGCTGCTAAGAATAGGGTTCTCGGTTCAGGCTTGAGGTTGCCTCGATCCCTGGTGCCTCGGCACTACGATGTCAAGCTGACACCGATCATCGAAGTGAATAACTTCACTATTCCGGGCTCTGTAGAGATATTGATGAACTGCCTTGAGACTACCAGTGAAGTCGTTTTACATTCTGCGGATATCGCCATCGATTATTCCTCCATTCGGGTATTTAAATTCATACGTAGATTGCGTCAGTCAAATGCAGTCTGCATATATAGCGCAGAGATGTACAATCTTCTTGTACAGTGATCTTTATGATCGTAGGTCTCCCACGTTGCAACTAACCAGGCTTTCCAGGTTACCAACTCGTCTCAAGATACGACGAGAGAGTTCCTCATCGTAACGTTGGCTACACCTCTGCAAGCTGGACAGCAGTACATCCTCTTTATCAAATTTACGTCAATCCTCAACGATCAATTGCGAGGATTTTACCGGTCTTCTTACCTAGAAAACGGACAGATAAAGTATGGTCTTGTTTCGACTTAATTTTCATTCAATTCTTACTATTTGTCAATTGTTTTTGCTTGCAGATATTTGGCTATTAGTCAGATGCAGGCGACGGATGCTCGCCGTGCTTTCCCCTGCTTCGACGAGCCCAACATGAAGGCCAATTTCACCATAACTCTCGGGCGTAAAGATTCCATGTCGTCTGCTTCTAACATGCCGCTTAAACAGACGATTCCAGTGTATCTATTATTATAGAGAAATCAATCGCATGAATCGATAACTGACTTGTTTTTTTTTTCCCACGTTCAAGCCAAGGGATGCCAGGCTATGTCTGGGACGTTTACGAGACATCCTTACCCATGTCGACATACTTGGTCGCCATGTTGGTTTCCGAGTTTAACGCGTTGGAATCGCCGGCCGGCCTAAGTAATACCAGATTTAGGATCTGGACTAGGCCAAGTGCTAGTAGTCAAGCCGCGTAAGCATATAGAAATTCAATTAACTTAATTGCTATCTTCATAACTGAACTGTTGAAACTACGTCGAAAGATACGCGAGTGTTATCGGCCCTCAAGTGCTGAAATTCTACGAGGACTACTTTCAGATTGCGTCCCCGCTGGTCAAACAAGACATGGCCGCGATTCCGGACTTTGCTATGGGTGCAATGGAGAACTGGGGTCTAATCACCTATCGGTAAGATAGTAAAGTAGAATAGCATACATAACTGGATGAAACTGAATTTTTATATGAAAATAAATATAAATATCATATGACAATAAGCTAATCAGAACAAATAACGGAATGATAAGAAGAGACTGATTTAGAACAGTAACCAGGGCAATGTTAGTACTTGAAGGTTTAGCATAAAATTCTCCCATTTTAAGGGAAACGGAATTACTCTACGACCCAGTGATATCCTCAGCGGCAAATAAGCAACGTGTTGTCACTGTTGTGGCTCACGAACTGTCTCATTCATGGTTTGGAAACTTGGTGACCATGGACTGGTGGTCGGACTTGTGGCTAAACGAAGGTTTTGCCATCTACATTCAACACATTGGAGCTGATTACGTACAATTTAATTCGTTTGACGAAAAATCAAGTCTCAACTAATGTGTGTCAATCTATAGGTTGAGCCCAGTATGAAAATCAAGGCGCAGATACTAACCGATCACATTCAGTTCGTATATGGTATCGATGCTCTAGAAACATCGCACCCTATTTCTGTTGTTGTGAACCATCCAGCGGAAATCAATCAACTTTTCGATAGAATATCTTACAGCAAAGGTAACTTTTAGACTATTCACTAACTATACTAAACGTGCTTACGATACACTTGACTACTATGTTCCAGGCGCTGCTATTATTAGGATGCTAGCGGGATTCTTGGGTGAAGAAACCTTCAAAAGGGGACTGACGGCTTATCTGAATAACAAGTAACCATCACTAACTATAGTCTGTTTACTCGGTACTGACGACTAGTATTCAAGGTACTGAAATTACGTTCTTAACAACTTCTCTAGAAAGTACTCGAACGCAGTTCAGGATGACCTGTGGGCAGCCCTAACACAGCAAGCATCTCAAGACAAAGTTGTTTTACCTGCTGACGTCAAAACCATCATGGATACGTGGACCCTTAAAATGGGCTTCCCTGTTATCAACGTTACTCGAAACTACAACACGAGATCGGCTACTGTTACCCAGGTAACGCCATAACTATCTGCTAGCTACTAACTTTATCTGTATTGTACTACTAGGATCGTTTCCTGCTTCGTTCCAGCGGGAATTCTAACGATTCCACCGTGTACCAATGGTGGGTTCCACTGACCTACACGTCCGACTTCACTGGTAGTACACGGATCAGGTGGTTATCGAAGGACGAGAAGAGCAAGCGGCTGTGTCTAGCTTGCGCCCCTGATCAGTGGGTAGTTTTCAACGTGGATGAAATGGGTACAATTTATCTTACTTGCAACTACCAACAGGTAACCGTATTCAGAAGTTGATAAGAAAGCAGGATGATGAAGTATGTGTATTAGTAAACTAGCAAAATATAAATATAGTAGTAGACGAGTTGTGTGCCATACAAGACTCTCGGTCAAAACAAGTTGAATGATCCAACTAACACAGGCTACTACCGAGTGAACTACGATGAACGCAACTGGCAGTTAATCCGAGACCAGCTAATAGCCGACCACACCAAGATTGGCTTTGTCAACAGGGCCCAGATTATGGACGACAGCTTAAATCTGGCCCGTGTTAACCTGATGCCCTATGCGACGGCCTTAGACTTGACTCGGTACCTTCAGAACGAGTTCGAGTACCTTCCCTGGAAATCTTCGCTAGCGGCCTTAAGTTACGTCGACCTAATGTTAAGCAGAACCTCGGGCTATGGCAACTTCACTGTGAGTGACGTAACTTAGTAGGAATTGGCTATAACATCAGGATAACTTTATTTGCTTAGAACTACATGACTCGCTTAATCACTCCCCTGTACAACTACGTCCAGTTCAACGAGACTAGCAGTGATGCTCACCTGACGATTCTGAACCGGGACAACGCTTTAACATGGGCCTGCAAACTAGGGATGCCCGACTGTGTTACTAATGCACTGAGCTACTACAAGGCTTGGATGAATGATCCTAATAACACGCGGTACTTTTTGTTTGACAACCTGAAACACCAACCTGACTTGAATCTTTCCCTGCGGAATGAATATCCCGACCTCCTATTCCTAAAACACCCGCAGGGCAAATCAAAAGCCAGGTTTCAGAAATACGTTAACTGAGACTATTACTTTGAATTCACTGTAGTGTGTTGTCGGTTAACCAAAAGCGAGTCATCTGTTGCACTGCTGTCGCAGAAGGCGGGGTATCCGAGTGGAACTTTGCTTTTGGCCGATACCTGGTTAGTAACGTTGCAACGGACAGGGATACTTTGCTGTATGCTATGAGCTGCTCCAAAAATACTTCGATTCTAGCAGGGTAATACCAACGCCATGGTTGAGTCGACAAAGTTTTAACCTAGTTATTTGATCCCAATAGGATGCTTGAACAGAGCTTGAACCTATCGTCCGGTTTCCGCAGACAGGACGCTGCCAAGCTGTTCCGATACGTCGCTGGAAATCCTGCTGGAAACTCGCTGTCGTTTGACTTTTTAAACAGCCGCTGGACTCAAATGGTTAACTAGTAAGATACGACAACTATTGATAGATTTCTTAGCTCTAGGGTAACCTTTCCGGTTTGCTAGTTATGCTAGCGTGTCCGACATCACGAAACTGGTGGATTCGGTGGCCATCGGATTCAACAATCCAACGCAGGTTGATGAGGTACTTAACAACATTTGAATGAATTGTGCCCAACTGTTTTACTCCATGATTCTTACTGTCTGGGTTGTGTCGATAGTTGAAGAAGTTCCGGGATGCTCACCTGAACGAGCTGGGAGCTGCTACGCGATCTGTGGAGCAGTCGATCGAGAAGGCTGAAGCTAATATCAAATGGGTGCAACAGCATTATGCTGAAATTGTCTCCTGGCTTCAGAGCCATTAAACCGACGTTGCTACCTTGGCGTATTCACCGTATACTTGCCCCTTTCGTTGGTTTTTCGGCTTTTATACGTTTCTAGTGTATCCATTAGCTTTGCAGTTGATCAGTGTAACCGAGTTTACTGAACTTTCTAATCCAGTTTGTTTAACCGCGTCCATGAAGCAGGTGGCAAGTTTTATATCTTTCCTGCATTACCTGTGTGCAACGTACAATAAATGGGTACTTATAAATTATGCACATTTTTTTTTCTAACTCTGACTTTAATTGCATTACCAACCACAATTGAAACTACTGAACTTAATTGCAGTAACTAAGGAATTTAAACGCAGAAATCTGCACTAGATGCAAAGAAAGATTAGTTTTCCACCAAGTTTCCAATACCTAGTGAATTCACGCAGTATAATGTCAACGACTCGACTCGACTCGGCTTGGATCCGAGTCGAGTCGAGTCAGAGAGGATGATATGTGGGCCCGAGTCGAGCCAAAGTAGAGCCGACTCAAGTAGACTACATATTCGACGTTAGACCCCAAGTCGATCGAGTCAACTTGCATAATCCCTTAGTCGAGTCGAGTCGTTCACCGCGAACGTCCGAGTCGAGTCGAGTAGTCGATATTGACATCCCTAATTCATGCCCGTAATCGGTTAGTATGTAACTGATGACCAATTGCTCAGGCTGAGCCACAATAACGTCGCAACATATACATCGTCATGAAGCCTTGGAAACCAAGCTTAAGCGGTGTTTTCAGGCAAAACTGGTGAGTAAAAAGCGTTGTTAGGCAGTAAGCCTCGCACTCTGGGCACTAGCTTACACGCGTATACACACTGTCGGAAAAACGACAATGAAAAAGCCAAGTTCTGCACATGGCATGTCACATTTGCCTGCAGATATTGAATATCACCTGGTATTTTGTCAAGTGGCAGTAAAAGAAAGGGTTAGAAAACTAGTTGTTCAAACACCTCAACCGGGCGACAGTTGACAACAACGATCTAAAAGGGTCCCCACTCGACTGCTATAAGTCGTAGAGCTTCCAAACGCCATTTTGCTTCTGATGCAAGAGGCGGACTCATGATGAAAGCCATCATCGCTTGCCTGTTGTTACTGTCCGCTGCAGCCTACACGCTAGCTGATGATCCCCAGGCTAGGACGGTAGATCCACGTTGCAGTAATCAGGTTTGTCCGTGGAACTGCCCTATTGTAACGGTATGTTGATTTCCTATTTTAACCAAATAGCCAGTGATGTCTCATTCATACTTTGTGCTACCTTCAGGATTCATTTGAAGATATTACGTTCGTCAATCCATTGTTCGAACCTCAATACGTCCCACTGAATCACCCGTACAGCTCGTACGACTCGCTGGCGTCACCCAGTTATATCAAACCAGGAAAATAATGGGCGATCCATCAAAAATTCAAGCTGACTGACTGACCGACAGACAGTTTCTCTACGACCGTCAAAACTAAGCTGATTTCTAGTGTAGCCCAGTGCAAAATTAAAAAGGTTCTGAATGACTATTTAAGATTTAATTAAATTTTATGATTTTATTGTGGCTAAACTACTGAACCGATTTTAGTGAAACTTGAATATATATGTATATATATATATATACTTTTTTAGTCTAATTATAATAATTCAGTTTAAATTAGTTACTTTAAGATATTAAAAGGTTTTAGAAAGTGGGGCTGCGCAACGCAGTATCGATACAGGATCGATGCGAAAATTAATAAAACGATAGGAACAATGAAGGAGCTGTAATTAAAGAAAAGTAAAAAAGCAGGGATTTCATTTACCCGACTGTGAAAGATATCCAATCAAAACTCGTCAAAGAACAAAAAAATACAACAATCGTGTTGTTTGAATCGAATTTTTAATGAGAAATTAGAAACTGAAGACTAGAAAGATAGATAGATAGATAGATAGATAGATAGATAGATAGATAGATAGATAGATAGATAGATAGATAGATAGATAGATAGATAGATAGATAAACAAATCGATCGATATATATAGATAGACAGATAGATAGATATATAGATAGATAGATAGATAGATAGATATAGATAGATAGATAGATAGATAGATAGATAGATAGATAGATAGAAAGATAGAAGGATACATAGAGAGAAAACACACATAGATAACTGAAAAACTACCTCTATTGAATGCTCTGACAAAAACCTAGAATGCGTACAAGAACTAACAGCCCTGGATTTTTAAGTTTTGTTAAGTTTCCGCCATTTTTTTCTATCTGGTAGTGGCCGCTTTTTCAGCTACCACAGACCACAGCCCGTCACCCTTTTTCATGTCCTAAAACTACTCTTTTTCATGAGCAAAGTTAATTAATTTCAATGAATTAAACAAATGAAACATTACCTTAAATTAATGAAACATATGGCCGATATTGTTATTACAGTAATATGCTTATTGGGATGATTAAATTTCATTTCTGCAACGAGAAACCGTGTTCCATGCTGCATCATATGAATAAGGATTATAACCTTACCTACTTATCCTCTATTATATAATACAATACCCATCTATCTTGTATAATATAGACAAGACAGCTATCTAATGGTATAGGTATATATTAGATTAAGTTACAACATTAAATAGTAGCAGTTAATTAAACAGGAACTAAAATTTTCTCGACTCTAATGGAATCCAGCTGAAGCTGGTGAAAAACAGAACAGTTTTAAGACAGCCAGTACTTCGGTCCTTTTGTAGTTGAGCTCTTAATACGAGAGACCATTATAATGCGAGAAAAACCTGTATTTTCAAATTTATTTGGAAGCTTGGTATCTGAAGGATATCTGTCAAGACCGTTTCGTAAAAAAATCTATTAAATTTTGAGAAGAACTAGTTTCACTGGAATTTCAAGTTTGCGTCTTGCGTCACGTTTCGTAATTGGTCTTCAGTCTAGAGCAAGAAAAAGGGGTCCTAGCTGGGGATAGTTGACTTGAAAAAATACCTCTTTAATTTTTCAAGTATCAACTATTATGTTCTATATTAGTTTTAGTTTGGATGGCATTTGTGTATAGTTCATCAAATTTCTAGCGAATGTGTATCCTTTTGAGTAAAAACGTGATGTATGAAAACCTACAAATCCCTTGCACTTTTTTAACGCAATACTTTCGGCAATTCACTTCCTGGGTAGACCTTGAAAATCCAAGACTTGAAAAGTAGCTTTTTACACGCGGCCCTCCACACCAGCATCCATAGCATCCAATCAGCATAAATAGAGGACAATGGTCGCTCTTCCATCAGAAGCAAGCTGGTGTCACAGCAGCAGAGATGAACTCCCTGAGCTTCACTTTGTTCTCACTGCTTTTGGTTGCCATGGCAGCCGATGGCAGGGAACTGTACAGCTTGAATGCACAAGGTAACTTGCACAATTGAACTAGTTAAGTTTAACTTAAGTTAAAGTTTAACATCTGCAGATAGTAAGCAGCAGGATATCAAAGCTCCTCGCCAGGCTTCGTATCTAGCGCCATCTTGGCAGGGACCGTACCTATCAGGAGGACATGCACCACTTTCGGTCACATTATCTCAAGGGGTCCGTCAGAATCAACATTTCATACCGATGGCAGCTCAGCAGTTCCTGCAGAGTCTTTGGGGCCCTACGGTACTCCGCAGTTGTTTAAATCAAGAATTACATTCAAATCTCATAATATGCGATTTAGAGTCTAGTAATTAAGTTGAGAATCTGATATATATATATATACAACAAGATGCAAGTTCTACCGGAGGTCGAACGGACACCCCTGCAGAGTGAGTACCACCTCCCGGTATCTATGATCAACGATGGGGCCAAAATTCAGGAGGTTCCTAGCAATCCACGCACCACCATTGGCCTAGTGGTTGAAGTTCAATCGAGTCAACTATCGGCCAATCTGAAGACTATTCATGAAGATATCCAAATGCTGAAGAGTTACCTCCAGGTACGCTGTTATATAAAAGATAACTAGTGTTAAATTCGCTGTTGCAATGTGCGATGTTATACGACGGACTTTCAGGATGAACACAATCGCCGTCTGTGCCCAACAGAATCGGAATTTGGAACGCTGAATTCAGCCCCTTGCGGTAGACTGGGCTCCAGTTGCTACTGCTTCTTCAATAGAATCATGGTAATCACTATGTTGTGCACCTCAGCACACTGTAGTATCAACTACTAAGTATACTTTGTTACTATTACTATAACTGCTAACTAACTGGTACTGTACTGTTAAACTTTATGCACACTAACTATTAACCTGAGCTATGTCTGATAGTGTTTACTACTACCATCACTAATGTTGATTCTATTAGTAACAGTCATTGTAGTTGAAACAGTATACCAATTCATCTATTGTCTTAAACTAGTGTTCTACATCGCTTATTTTCTAGTACGTTTTACAGCTCAGCACACTTACCAGTAGCTACTGACTATACATATTACTTTACTCTTCATCTGATTACTGTTAACGTAGTACTGAACCACTACATGATAACGTATTTTGTCAAATTATATCTGATAGCCATTGCGAGGTATATAGTTAAACCATCGTAGTCGTACTATTGGTCCAGCACTATTGGAATTAACAATGACATGATTTCCAATCCCAGCACACTTTTGAAAAAGCCACCGATTTCTGCAAGAGCGCCGGTTTCGACGGTCTAGTCAGCCTGGAAACCAAAGCAGAAGCCGATGCCCTATCAGACTTGGCAGTTCTCCTAAGTACGTAATCTACTGCAGCCTTAATCATAGTGACAATCTTCAAATGTTTCCTTAACATTCTCGGTTAAAATAAAAAGACGAACCTGGAATCCCGAGGAAGTACTTCACCTCTGGTTCAGACAACCTTCAGGAAGACGAATTTCGCTGGAATACAACGGGTGCACCCTTCGATTCCAACGAAACCAACTGGGCCCCTGATGAACCCAACATTTACAGCGGGTTGGACGACAACTGTGTCGTCATTGACAACTCGTCTGAAGGCAAGGGGCGCTGGAAGGAAGTCAACTGCCTCCAGGAATCGCATTTCATTTGCGAGCTCAATAACATCTTGAATACCATTGGCTAAAGGTGGAGAACCGTACAAGTATCACGCACAGTTTCACTGCACTTTTGCTGCGTGTTAATTGACGAAGGGGGGCGTTGTTACTTTATTTAACGGTAGAGGGTCCTGTGGTTTGGATTTGACGGTTAGTAAATAAACTTCAAGTTAAAGCATTTATACAGAATCAACAAGCATCAATCATTGTACGTAACAAAGCTCCAGCATTTGTACAGTAATACTACCGGATGAACGGTTCTGTCGAGGTATCGAATCCATTGAATGAACAGCAGCGCCATCTATGTTCGAGTTCGAGAACTACTTTCTGTCATAGGTTCTAGTATCCTCACACGTGGTTCACTCGGCCTGATACTTGAAAGTTTAACTTAACTTGCGTATATTTAAGTGCAAATGTAATGAATTCCCTTAATTATTGTAATTATTGCGGGTGCATTTTTTATCAGATGTCAAGTTAACCTTCAAATCAGAAAACAGATGATGCACCGCTTTACCATTGATACAACAGTGGTAGACTCGTTATCCAAACTTGTCATTTAACTTGTACTCCAATTAAATTATAAAAGATTGTACGGTTAAAATTTACAATCACAACTGGTTGTTTTGAATCAACTGAAGGTTTTTCAAAATATTTCGGCAGTCACAGGTTTCAGGGTCACATTAGACGTCTTTTACTCTTTAAAAAAATCAGCACAGCTCTGATTAATGGACCTTGAAAACTTGATTTCGGACTTAACAGAAGCTTTTGAAAACAGGGCGTTATACATGAAAATATTCGGGCTGTTAACCTCGCCAAACAATAGAAATTACTTCTCGGTGAAACCACTTTTTGTTTTATGAAGTTTTACGAATCCCTTCATTGATTTTCTCAGTAGAACTTCTGTCCATTAGTTGCGTCCTCAGGATATTTAACAAGTACTCGACGGTTAAAGTTAATGATGATATTCAAACCATATTTTGGGTTATACAACATTAAAAACCTAGATTTGATTATGAGATTTTCAATTAGAATGATCAATACCTCGGTGAATATGATTGATTGATCTGTCACTCATTAGAGCTTATGGATCGATTCCTGCAAATATTTACTCAAATCGGTCTTTCAAGAAAACAGCGACTTCCTGCTATTCGCATTGTCGTCTACTCAAATAGTTTAGGTTTAATTCAATTCGCTTTTTATTGCAACTTGAAATATGTTTTATGAGCCCTAAATGCAGTTTATTATATCGAGAGGCAGCGAAACACTTCGTTCTGCACAGTCGCCATCATGGCTAACCTCAAGTTGGTTGGAATCCTGCTGCTGCTGGTCGTTGCCGGTACAGCGCAATCCAACAGTATAACCGTCGTCCATTCATATCATTACAATTAATATAACTAATTCTGGGATAACTTTATAAGACGGAATAGTTTTTTGTAGGAATGTATACAGTCTTACAAATATACACTTATTGATTAAGTACTTTAGTCATATTATTTGTTTATTTATAGAATGTTCGTCCGAGAAGCCGACTTCTATCACGTCCTGTAGCACTTCCAGCAATGAAAGTATAGATAGATAGATCTAGGCATATAGATAGATGGATAGCTATATAGATAGACAGATCAATAGACAGTCAGACGGGCGGACATACAGATAGATAGATAGGTAGTCAGACAGACAGATAGATAGGTAGCAGATAGATAGATCGATAGATGGACAGACAGACAGACAGATAGATAGGTAGACAGATAGATAGATGGGTAGATAGACAGGCAGACAGACATATAGATAGGTAGGTAGATAGATAGATCGATAGATAGACAGATGGATAGATAGATAGACAGTGAAATAGATAGTTAGATAGATAGATCGAT
>JAIQCU010000112.1:0-33664 GCA_022114935.1 Leptestheria dahalacensis
TTTGGTTTATGGAAGTTAATTTTTTTGGGGGTCTGTAAACTATATTTTAGTTTCTCCTTGTTGTGTCTTTCGAGGTTTATGGCTATCTTATATAGGCAAAAGGGTGTAGCCTCGTTTCGGCTTCAGCTATAAACCATATTGTACTATCAAGAGGCACGAACGCTGGAGGATAAACATTCCTACCAGTTGTCCTCTGTGTACAGGAGACGGAGATCCTTTTTCGTCTCTTCACTGATGATGTCAAACGGCTGACCGATTTTTTTGTTAAATGGGTTTACCAAGGCATATTCCAGTTCATGGATGTTTCATTAGGTTTCTTGAATGATGGAACCATTTTTATATATAATTATTTTTCGGGTTGAATTTTGTAGTACTGGGAGTTCTTCTCCAGGTTTTGTCCAGGTTTTGTCCAGGAATTGCCCAGTATTTGTCCGGTTCATGGATGTTTGATTCGCATATTATACGACAAAAATATATTAACATATCTTTCTCGGACTGGGCGTCTTTTAGGAAGTACTAGGAAATTTTGTCCAGGACTTGTCCAGGATTTGCCCAGGATTTGTCCGGTTCATGATGGATGTTTGATTCGCATATTATAGGTCGAAAATAAATTTACATATCTTTCTCGGACTGGGCGTCTTTTAAGAGGTACTGGAAAGTTTTGTCCAGGTTTTGTCCAGGACTTGTCCAGGTTTTTTTTTGTAGCAGTTTTATTTGCTTTTTATGATGAAACCATTTAATTTATATATTTCTCGGGTTGAGCGTCTTTCTGGAAGCTCTCAATTACTCTCCCTCAGTTGTATACCAGCAGTCTTCCAGGTGGCTGCTAGTGACCCAGTATCTGTCCAGTTTTTGTCCAGTCATTGTCCAGCACATCCATATATGTCCTTGGATCGTATATTGTCACTTGTGTCATTCGGATATTGGTACACAGAGACAAAACTGCTAGTCCAGAGCTTCCAGGAGTTGCCCAGTATGTAGCTGGTTGGGGTTCTATTTGAAAAGCTCTAATCAAATCAAATCTAACAAGGTGTCCAGTGACTTAAACATTTCACCAGTTGTCAGGTAACAGCTCTTCAGGTGGTAGTGATCTCGCAGGTTTTGGCCAGGTATTGTCCAGGTATTGTCCAGTACATCCATATTTGTCCAGCCCCACTCGTTTATCAGTAGAGCGTTACGTTGTCCAGGTTTTCTCCAGTATTCGTCCTTGCGCTGTCCAGTACATCCAAATGTGTCCAGTATGCATTTAACTTTGGTACATTGTCAAATTTGCGCGAGTTCTGAATTTCTCCAGGAATTGTGTCCAGTTCTTTGGAATTGGAAAGCGTTTCTTAATGTTGTCCAGTTGCTGTAACGTTTGTCCAAAAACAGTGGTTCTCCAGGTAGTTGAACTTCTTTTCCAGGTTTTGTCCAGGAATTGTCCATCATATCCAAATTTGCCCAGTTTCATTCAGACATTGCTACAGCGTCTAATCTACAAGTCCAAAATTTCTCCAGACTTTGTCCAGTTCTTTAACTGCTACTGGAATTTCATCGGGAAAGCCATTGTCTTCAAAGTTGTCCAGTTTTCAGAAAACAGTAGTCCAGGTGGCTAAACTACTTCTCCAAGTTTTATTCAAGATTTCTCCAGTTGCGATTCAGTTTCCAGACTTTGTCCAGAAGTTGTCCAGTCGATTTTCATGTCCCCAGTTTCGGCTTCTTAACTTCTATGAAATCGGATCAACGTCCAGGTTTTGTCCAGGAATTATCCAGTCAGTCTACCTATTTTCTCCATTACTTTCCAGACGCTTTGTCCAGCCCGTCATAAAACTTGAAATACTGCAATTAAACAGAGAAACCAAACTGAAACTACGATTGATATTCTCCGCGTTCAACCCGAACCGGCTTTCCGTGTAAACAAGGAAAAACAAAACGAAACGGGCAAAGAAAAAATAGATAACAAATAAAAAAAACCTACATGATCCAAATAGCCAAAAAGAGGAAAAAGGCACACACGTGTAACACAGTTACTGGTTCAGATTATTACTGCGGTCTCTGTTGTCCGGCGCATAATTTTACACAATTTAATTCGCTATAAAATAAAAGTGGGAAAAGAAGAAACTTGGTAAAGGAACCATCATTTTATATTACCCGTTTTTTTTTTAATGTTTAGAGTCGGTTATTGTTCGCTTGGTGTGGTATTTATCTATCCGGGCAAATAACACATGTCGTGAATGTATATATATAGAGAGAGAGACGCCGCAGCACACACGGCGATTTGCATACGTGATAAGCGCCAGATTGTAAAAGGCGGCTAGGCGGACCCTCGGCGTTACTTCTCAAGCTGTAAACACAACCCGATGAGAGAAAAACCAAAGTCGGTTGCTTTAAACGACAAGTACGAGGGGAATTGTGATAATTGGTTCTCTCTCTCTAGATAACCTGCTATTAACTTTGATTCTAATTTGATGTTCTTTTAACTAAGTATGTTAAAGAATAGCATCATTTGAGGATATTTTGCTCGGAGGTGAATCCCCCTGACGAGAGTGAAATTTACCGCTGCGGTCACGCACGTTTCATTCTGCAAAATTACCCGGCTGTTTTCTTCTTCTTTAAACTCAAAATTTGGCGGAGATTGGTCCTTTTTTCAACTTGTCACATGTCGCGTTTTCTGAATATTAGACGACCGATCGAGTCACGATTTGGTCGTTCTCCATGCAAGAACACCTTTGGTATTATCATGACAGTATCAGTTCGCGGTAGTGTGATTAACCGTTACGTGTTTGTTTTAATCAAATCTTTGATTTGAATTTAAAACGGATTTGATCGAGGTTATCTTAATTGATGTCTTTTTTTCGTGTACAGGTGGAACTATTGTTCCAGTGCGGTTCCATGACAGTTCCAGCAGAGAGGTACTAGGACGTAGGAACCTCATCAAGGAGGAACCATCACTGTAAGTATCAACTGTTTTAACCAATAACATAGTAGTATTTTAAAGATCTATAATAGATGATTATTCCAATATTAACTTGGCTAACCAATTAAGTTGATACAATTGAATCAATGTTGAGAATTCACCCTTGTCGAAAAAATATATCCATCTATCTAAGTACTAATTAACAATTTCGAAAAGAATAATAACAAAGCGAACAGAACGAAAAATAGAGAATTCAAGTTTAAGCAAAAAAGCCAATCATGGAAAATTTTTTAAAGAACATTAGACAACGTCAAGAACCTACTGAAAGTTCCTAATCGTTTGTTCGAAAAAAAGGGGACAGCAGGAGACAAATTCCTCCAAGTTTTTTGCTTGTATCTTTAAGAGGTTTTGCCGGATAACAGTAAAAATTTTCGTGGCGATACTACTATAAATGAGTCTTGTTACCTGAAATTCTCAGTGATTTCCAGCCGTTAGTTTAGCCGGAATTAAATGTTAAAGTTTACACCAGCGCGCTGTACCGTGTCCCCGTTTTTTGTTGGGAACAGACAAGACTGTAGTCGAATCGAAACAACAACAACAACAGCAGCAACAGCAGCAAAAAAATGAATGAGAAAAAACCGTCTGCCAGCCAAAAGAGAGTTTGGTGGTGAAATGAGGAGATGGCTGTCAGAATACCTGCAGTCCTTCTCAGCAGTCGACTTTTCGAGGCGAGTAATAAATTGATCCTGGCGGGTGGGGACACTATCCAAGTCGCATTTTAAATTGCCCAACGCCGCAGATATTTAATCAATCTCTCCTTCATTTTCTCTCCTCTTTCACCCCCCTGCAGTTATTATAACCAGGCCAGTCTGAGATATATTTTTCTGGTTTGAAAAATTCATTTCGCCCACGGAGGTGACGTTTATGGAGATGTCTGAATCAGCGTATTAGCAGTGTTGAATAATTGTCAGATCTGATATATTTTTCCTGTTTAAAACATTAATTTCGCCCAGGTGGTGACCTTTATGGAGATGTCTGAATCAGCGTATTAGTAGTGTTGAATAGTTGTCAGACCTGATATGTTTTTCTTGTTTAAAACATTAAGTTCGCCCACGGAGGTGACGTTTATGGAGATGTCTGAATCAGCGTATTAGCAGTGTTGAATACTTCTGAGTCTGATATATTTTTCTGCTTGAAAATTCTCTTCGCCCATGGGAATGACGTTTATGGAGATGTCTGAAACAGCGTATTAGCAGTGCTGAATAGACGTCAGTCGGATATATTTTTCTTCTAAAAAAATCATTTCGCCCACGGAGGTGACGTTTATGGAGATGTCTGAATCAGCGTATTAGTGGTGTTGAATACTTCTGAGTCTGATATATTTTTCTGCTTGAAAATTCTCTTCACCCATGGGAAGGACGTTTATGGAGATGTCTGAATCAGCGTATCAGCAGTGTTGAATACTTCTGAGTCTGATATATTTTTCTGCTTGAAAATTCTCTTCGCCCAGGGTGATGGCATTTCTGAAGATGTCTGAATCAGCGTATTAGCAGTGTTGAATAGTTATATTTTTCTTGTTTGAAACACAAATTTCGATTTCGCCCACGGAGATGACGTTTATGGAGATGTCTGAATAAGCGTATTAGCAGTGTTGAAGGGTTGTCAGTCGGATATATTTTTATTGTCTGAAAAAATTGGTTTCGCCCAGGTTGTGACCTTTATGGAGATGTTTGAATCAACGTATTAGTAGTACTGAATAGTTGTCAGTCACGCATCTTCTGTAGTATGCATGTACTCAGTTACTCTTGGTTGGGGATTTCAGTAGTACTCAGCAGCATGTTCATCACTTTGGCGCATCTTGTTTATCCATATAGTGTTACTGGACCTCCTTTACGAAGCGTACACTACAACCAGTTGCGTAAGAGGTCTTAATTAACGTATTAGCAGTGTTAAGTAGCTGTAAGTGACAGTTTGTGGAAATTGAATGATCAGTCATTTTCTTTGGTATGGAATATGTTGAATTTCGCTAGTTTGAAAATTCAGTAGTGCTCAGCACCTTGTTCACTTGCTTGGTGCATCTTGTTAACTAACCGTCTCTTAGCCAGCGTATTAATTTTACTGACTGAACATCTAAGCTTTGACGATTAAGATATCTTACTTCACCAGATATTTTCCTACACCAAGATTCAGTAGCGGTCAGCACTAGGTTCATTGTATTAATTTCACATCTTCCCACTTTTTCTATCAAATTATACTTATAACGGAATTCTAAAATTCTATGGATAATATTAACTTACTAATTATATCTTAGCCAGCGTATTAACACTACTGACTGAACATTTGGCGATTCAGGTATCTTACTTCACCAGATCGGCTGTACCAAGATTCAGTAGCGGTCATCACTGGGTTCACTATTCTAATAATTTGTCTTCCCATTGGTCCATCAAATTACATTCCAAATAACATTAAATTCAGTAACCGAATACTGTAACGTGATACATAACTTAATTACAATTATATATTTACACGTTTATATAAAATAAAGTGGCCAAAGACTTGCAAGGGTTGGGCAAAGAAACAAGGGAGAAAGGAGGCAATAGAGAAGCTAATTGAATGAGATAGCTGAACGTGTAGCCGTTGTTGATTTACGTGGCAGATGGTCACTCGTGATAAGTCGGGCTAAATATGTGCGCCACACAAATAACCACAAAGGGCGGGGCGATTTCTTCAATGATAATTCCCCACTGTGGAAGTAACAGCGTGATCCAATAGATCCAGTCCTAACCCATTCATCCAACTTCTGTTCCCTTTTTCAGTCATAATAGTTAGTAATTGGTAAATTTGATCGAAAAACTATCATTAGTTTCACTATTGAATCGATCGCATCGATCGGAGTTAACTGTCACTAGGTAATGCAATAATAGATGATTGTAATTATAGGATTCTTAATACGATTTCACCGTCTGTGACATCAGTTTTCCTAAGCTAGTATCAAATAAACACTGATTGTGTCTTACAAACGTTATTATCAGCTACTGGATCGCTAGAATTTATATCAATTTGCTTTCCATATACTCAGAACTGTTATTATAAAGACCAGCTGATTATGAGCTTAATCAGTATTCCTTTGTCTGCGGTTTCATGATATATTAAGGATATACTGACTGCTGAGCTGAATTTGTTTTTTTAAGTAGTGAGACAATGGCGCTTTATGCATATGCAGTAGCCCTGGAATTTTTTTAAAATGATAATTTGTTGTGCCTCGTGAAGTTGTAGTGTTGTCGTTGTTGTTGTTGTTGTTTTTAACGATGAAATTATTCCGTGGCGGGGTTCTTTTTAGTGGATGCATTAATTAAGTGTGTCTAATGAGGTTACGCTGGGAGATTTTCTCCTCAGCTGGTGCCGCGCGGTGCGCTCGTCGACGACTTTATTATTGCTTGTCCAAATTAAAATAATCGCTCTATGTTTGCTGAACCGAATTAAATCAATGTGAATCGAATATCGCAATTAATATATAATAACGTAATCATACATCTGAGTAGTGTGATTATTTGAGTATCAATATCAGGGTTGTTATTATAGTACTGCGTTGGTTATGTCACTCATTTGATTGCTAGTTTAATTAGAATCTACTTAAATCTAATATTATTGTAATTATTCGTGTATAATAACATAATCATTCAGATAGTATCAACATCAATATCAGTATTAGTATAGTAATGTACTAGTTATATCTTGGTCATTTGAATTGCTGTTATGCGAGTTGCAGTCAAATTTACGCCGACCAGTGAATTCAGACTTGGGATTTTTTTTTATCAACGAATTAAACTTAAGTTTTTATTTGACGTTTGATGGGCTGATATTACAACACGTAAAGTTGGCGGGCGGCAAATTATCAGATCCCAACCGGTCCCAGAATCCTTCTGACATAGGCACACGGACAGGTACATTAGATAGCTAGATAGCTAGCTAGCTATCTTGATTCTAGATAGATAGATAGACAGTTAGATAGATAGGTAGGTATACAGATTATTGGACAGATAGATAGATAGATAGTTAGATAGATAGATGGATAGATAGATAGATAGATAGGCAGGTAGGTAGACAGACAGACAGATAGATAGATAAATAGACAGATAGATAGATAAATAGACAGATAGATAGATAAATAGACAGATAGGTAGGTAGGTAGGTAGACAGACAGATAGACAGATAGATAGATAGATAGATAAATAGACAGATAGATAGGTAGATCAATAGACAGGATGAATTGACAGATAAAAGTGGGGTTTCGGGGCCGGTTGGGATCTGGTAATATGCTGGCGGGCGCTCAAATGAGCCCGGTGCTCAAAATGGCGGACGCGGCGGATAGGATTTTCCCGTAAGACTAACAAAGCCTAGATAACATTTATCGGACCAGATGTAACCCAAATATGTAAATCTATTTAACTTCTACTGTCCATCTTTAACTCCTATCAACATTTACGTAAGATTGTCATTCAAGTTATCCAAATATGAAAATATCGTTAGTTAAGTTCCATCAAATTTACATTCATCGAATTTAAATCCTTAAATAGATGGATTTCATATCCCAATTACCGACGGATAAAGAACGTGACACCATGTATTATATCCAATTCATCCTGTCACTTAGTCCAAAAGACGACTATAGATTATGGCAATTTGATTTAACTATTTGCTAATACAGCCAGTGTTAAGAAAGAAGAAGGTTATAACATACGTGCGCGAGTTTTTACCGAAGGAAGAGCTATGCGCCGTGTAATTTGCTGATGGGCTCCGTGTTTTTGCGCCAAAACACATGTTACTATTAAGACTGCCCTAAGGTGCGACTTTGACTGTAGAAAACTACAGGGGCCAGAAATTTCTTCAAAATTTTTTTCTCCCTCCTCTACAAAGAAGTCATCGTTATGCAAAGGAGGTCGTAGATAAAAGAGCCTCTCTCTCTCTTTACCTGTACGGACATTATCCTGGATCTAAATTTTCTTTCAAACAGTGAATATATCTATTTTCTGGATTCTCATTCAAGGTTCGTAGATCTAGTTTACCTTTTAAAAATATTTTACTTAATTCACTTGAAAACTAATTGCATTTATGAATATTAGATTTTTGTTTTGTTTTTAAATTTGGACAAAAAACAGATAGACAAACAGATAGATATATAGGTAGACAGATAGATAAATAGATAGATAGATTGATAGATAGATAGATCAAATAGATAGATAGACAGATAGATATAGAGATAGATGTGTACAGATAGATAGATAGACAGACAGATAGACAGATAGAAAGATATGTAGATAGACAGAAGATGGATAGATAGACAGGTAGATGGATACATAGATAGATAAACATATAGATAGATGGATAGAGATAAATAGATAGATAGACAGACAGACAGGTAGATAGAAAGATATGTAACAGAAGATAGATAGATAGACAGGTAGATAGATACATATATAGACAAACAGATAAATAGATAGATAGATAGATAGAAAGATAGATAGACAGATAGATTGGTAAAAAGAAAAATAGTATAGACATGCAGATTGATACAAGACAGACAGATAGGTAGATAGATAGATAGTTAGATAGACACACGGACAGGTAGACAGACAGATAAATAGTCAAATAAATAGAGAGACAATAGATAATCATTATACCCAGATCGAAACGATTATATATACTTGGCCTTAACCAAATACACAAATACAAATTACGGATACTATAAGAAAAATGAGTAACGTTTTATACTCGTGAATACATTACAAGGTTTCATTTTAGTTACGACCCAAATTTGCGTAGGGATTTTGAACCTCAAATGTGGCTGAATAGGACGCCTTTGTGAATAGACGGCCACTGGGAGGGTGAACAAAGAAGAATCTTGGCGTGGAACAATACCGAGGGGTTCGCTAGTCCTAAGAATCCTCCAACACTTCAGCCAGAATCTCCTAGATTTCCTAGGGAAAACCTTCCTGAAAACACCCCAAGAATCTCAACAGCAAACAAATCTTGGAGAATCTCAAAAATCCCAAGAGAATCGTTTCAAGATTTTACAACTATCGGAACGACATTTGCGTGGACTTGCGAACCCCTGGAACAATACGTTCTGCTTTGACATGGAGCTAGGCGCCTCTCGTAACGTGGATAATCACAGGTTTTCCTTATGTGAGGCGCTTTATTAAGTCATTTCAAAAAGCTTATAGCGAAAGCTGTTTTGGCGTCCTTTCTTTCCTGCTGTTGGGTCATCGTTAATTACAGTGGGTTTTTGTGTTTCAACAGGAGCAGCAATAACGACGTTCTCTTCGACGAAGATGATGACGATGATGAAGAACGATACCTCCATACTTACGGCGTGTAAGTATACTTCTTCGTAGCCCCTTTCTCTGGGATAATATGATTGGTATATAGCACGGTATATTATAATAACGTCTTCAGAGTTTGAATTAACTGGCAAAAGGTCGAGTGTTTTAGCTTTCAGGAGAGTAGGTGAAGCCGACCTAAGAAAATGTTTAGGAGTTGGTCTGGTTAATTAGTGTAGATAGTACCTTGGGTAATTAGGCAAAAGCTGGGCGTTTATTTTGACTTTCACTGAAGACTGTAAGTAGGTGTAAGACGTCTTAAAAATAGTAACCAGACGTTGGGGTTTGAGTATTGTAAGTTTATAATAAAGTCGACCTAAGAGTATTAGTGCCTTGATCAATTAGGCAAAAGCTGGGCGACTGTTTTGATTTTCACTGAAGATCGTAAGTAGGTGTAAGACGTCTTAAAATAGTAAGCAGACGTTGGGGTTTGAATATTGATTGCCATGAAGTTTAGTGAAGCCAACCTGAAGTATCAAACAGATGAGCCATTGTAAGACGACTGAAGCCATGTAGTAAGTTTATAGTCAAGTCGACCTAGGAGTATTTCAGCAACAACTGTAGATAGTACCTTGATCAATTTGATTTTCACTGAAGATTGTAAGTAGGTGTAAGACGTCTTAAACTAGTAACCAGGCGTTGTTGTTTGAATATTGCTTAGCATGAAGTTTGGTGAAGTCAAAGTGAAATCAGACAGATGAAAGTCGATGTAAGACGACTGAAGCCTTGTAGTAAGTTTATAGTGAAGTCGACCTAAGAGTATTAGGAACTATGTGTAGATAGCACCTTGATTGATTAGGCAAAAGCTGAGCGTCTATTTTGATTTTCATTAACGATTGTAAGTAGGTGTAAGACGTCTTAAACTAGCAAACAGACATTTAAGTTTGCTTATTGTTTAGCATGAGGAATAATGAAGCCGACCTAGAGGAGGAAATAAATTAAAACTGATGTAAGACGACTGAATGTTTAGCTAGCTAGTACGGTGTTGAATCTCGACTTGCAAGTAGTTTATACTGAAGCCGACCTAACAGTATCAGCAAGAAGTCTCTGATAAAGCACTATGAATAGTAACTGAATCAGTCACGTGAAAGCACAAGCTTTTGCTTTAGTTTCAATGTAATTAGATGTAAGACGTCTGAAACTACCGGTAAGTTGATACACAGTGTGAGTTTTCACCTTGTCGTGAAGCATGGTGAAGCCGACCTAAGAGAATCTGGAAAAGATTCCCGACAGATTAGAAGAACAGCCAAGAAGGAAAGATAGCTGAAGTCGACCTAAAGTTATACTCGAATAGTACCCTTAACCAATCAACTGGAAGCCACTGAAAAGTTACAGTTAGACGTCTTACGAACCCTCTGAGCTCTGAACAACCATCTGCAAGACAGAATCCATAACAGTGACTAGCGTCATACAATTTCAACCGAGTTGAGTATAAACACCTTAAGGAGCTGTGCTGAAAAAGACGTGCTAATCACCCGATTCAGCTCAAGTTCAACAGTTAAATGACAAGGCAAAGGACCCCACCGATTACCTTTTACGTGAAGTAGAGGGAAAGCTTGGCGCTGTCCAATTATACTATTATTTATACCAATTATCTTGGGTCTTTCTTTTTGCCCCGTGTGTGCGCGAGGCGCCCGAGACATGTTGCGACGATTTAGGTGTAAACGTGAACGCGCGGATTGCGTGCTTACTCTCCGGCCCTCAAACCATACGCTTCACTCGTAACTCAATTACAGGCCTCACTTGAAGCAAAACTGTAATGAGTTGCACCACATTTGACCTTTGACCTCGTCCTTTTCTGGTCATTTTATTTTTTGAATGAAATTATCACTTATTCTCTACTTTTAACTACTATTCCTTATTTTGCATAATATTAGAAGGTGAATTTAACAATCAGAGTCAGAATGGGAAATAAAACCAAAATAGGGTAATTAACTGAAGGAATAAACAAGGACACGATGTGCACGATAACATAACTTGCGTTTGTGACGTGACGGTATAACATTCTCCCCCGGCGCTGTCAACCTTCTGTCGCCGAACCTATAAACTGCTAAACATACTTAAGCGTCTGACTGTGTGATTTCTTCAAAGGCTTTTTCATCGCCACAGTGTACTGGAGACGAGACCACCGTCTTCGTCCTCTCCCAGCCCGTCCGGAAGCAACGCGGCCTCGAGTAGCCTCAGTCCGCACCGCAATTCTCCCGCTGATTCTCCTCCACCGTCGGCAGCATCCTTCGGCGACCTGACGGACAGCCTACGGCGCCGCAAGGTTCACAAGTGCGACTTTGAAGGATGCGAGAAAGTCTATACCAAGAGCTCTCACCTGAAGGCTCACAAACGGACACATACGGGTATTTTGACAAGTTGGTTCGAACTCACTTTACGTTGTAAACACGATAGTTAGATAGTTAGAGATAGTTTTCCAAGGTCGAACAGGTACTAACATACTGGTCCTCTCCTAACTTTAAACGGTTAATGAATCATCGGTCTTATTAAGTGATCGATTCAGTAGTTCGATAATGTCATCACGAACGAACTGATAGTTAAAGAGACCCTTGGCTCAGCTGATAGCCGGAGGGCAAGACCCAAGCCAGGATTCATTACAGTGAATATTAACCACAGGATATCACAGCGGTGTGAAATTCAATGAAAAGTAGAATCCCTGTTAAGATAATTGATGAATTAAAGTAGATTAATTAGAAAATACAGAAGCCAGCGATCCATTACTGTAACAACGTCTAATTTGAAGGAAAAAAATTCAATGAATGTTTCAGGTGAAAAACCTTATCAGTGCAACTGGGATGGCTGTTCATGGAAATTTGCACGCTCCGATGAACTGACCCGGCACTTCCGCAAACACACGGGTCAGAAACCGTTTCGGTGTCACCTGTGCCAGCGTTCCTTCTCCCGGTCGGACCATCTTTCCTTGCACATGAAGCGACATTAAGTTTTACTATCATTTACGTGTAAATCGCCATAATCCGAAACACACAATGTGTACTCGAAGAAGATCTCATATTACGAAACAGCCCCGAAATGACCATCACAATCTACACTGTATCCGTGTATAGGATTGTAACCTGGTGCTGGAACCGTTGGTGTGGGGTTTGCACGCGCCTAAACACTACTGAGACGGTCATTCAGACGTGTGGCATCAGTTGACAGAAGCTCCAAGTTGTATGGCCCATATAGAACGCATGGCACTGAATTCCCGAGTCAATGTGAGCCATGCGATCTTCGACCTTGCCACGCAATATGGCGGACCTGCCACAATCTACCCGGGCCGTGTCAAGTCACGTGACAATAGCACAAGAAAACCGTTGCCACGCAACATGGCCGACCAATCACGTGACCGCTTGCCACGCAGCATGTCGGGCGGTCAATGTTCCAATACCAGTTTCCACGCGGAGAGGTGTCATGCAGTACGGATGTATGAGAAACCAATAACCGTCCATTTTGAGTGAACCATGTGATACTGTCCAGAATCTTTGAGACATGCATAGGAAAGAAGTGCCTTGACGTCTTCCTCGGATTCCGCGTCGTTTTTTTTGCAAAGAGGCGTGTGTGCCATTGTCGACGTTTTGACTGGTGTATATCATTCACAGTGTATACAGTACTCTCTGTCATTTTTCCTTTCAAAGATATACCGTTGTCAATGCGCGGGCCCACCCATTGGGTAGCCTTGTATTGACTTTGTTATCTGTACATGTCAAACTGTTACAACACGGCCAGATTCTTCTTCTCTATGTATTCTAAAATTGTGAAGAAAAACAACATTACATTACAAGGTCTATTTTGCGGGGCTGTAAAACTACTCAATTATGGACCGGGGCGATTATTACGCTGCTGGCTTGTCCTTTTAGAGGGCGAACCAATCAAGTAATTAAGTAATTTAAAAGCAATCCAAAGCAGAGAAGAAGTAGAGGACCCGACTGGAAAAGGCGACTGCCCTGCAATACATGACACGCCGTGTGTGCTGCAGTTGAAAAAGCAAAACGCTATGTGGAAAAAGATCAGTTTCCTCGGTCGGTTTTCCCATTGCTTTTCTTCCCAGTAACAATGTAATTGCCGTCCTTGGTTTATATGATATGTAATTATGTAATGTATAGGTTGTTGGAGAGAGAGACAAAAAAAAGCAGAGGTACGCTGTCCTCTTACTGTATACCTTAATTACACACGAGGCTCTCTTCTTTCGGTTTTTCGCATTTTAGCACCGGAGCGACAATTACCACTTGGCCAGCGTTCCGTCCGTCCGTCCGTCCGTCCAAAGAACGCAAAAAGCGGTCGCACTTTTACCAGAACTCTGCAAATTGCGTTCAGTTGTTCGAAGCCGACTTACTATTCTCACGAAACTTGTTTCGAACCCTTACGCAGCAGTTTAACTCAATTCCCCTTAGGTGTGTTGAGAACTGAGGGAACATCAGATGAGTTTACCTTCTACTTTTATGCCCCTACTGTTAAAATCACATTAAGTAATTATCCAACTGTAAGTAACCTTATGTAATTAAACAGGATTATAGTATTTCTACCGACTTGAGGGTTGATGGCTGTACAAGGAAACAACGGTGTCGGCTAGGTAAGCGGAGTTGAGGAAGCACAAAGTAGAAACCACGTGGTTTTGTTGACCATTCGACGGCTAGATGGCAGCACCGTACCATTTGAAATATCATATTTAAATTTAATCAAATTTAAAAAAAATTATATTTCAATGTACATGACGCTCAGGTAGACTCCGTAGTTCCATTTAACAGAATTATAAACACCTTACTAGAAGGCGTAGCTTTAAGGTTATCCGTTAGTCAGACTAGTCATGTCAACGACTCGACTCGGGGCCACGTCAAGTCGAGTCAAAGGTCTTGCGTCTTGAATAATCGAGTCAGAGTCAAGAGTCGATGATATGTGGGCCTGAGTCGAGTCAAAGTCGACTCATGTCGGCTATATTTGACGTTAGATCCCAAGTCGATCGAGTCGACTTGCAAAATCCCTTAAGGGATTCTCGACTCGACGAATTCGTCGAGTCGGGTCGTTCACCGCGAAGATCCGAGTCGAGACGCTTGACATCCCTAAATTAAACCCTTTAATCTATTCATGGTTTATCTATTGCAATATAAGTAGAACTGCGTTATTAATTGCAAGCGTTTATTATATTTTAAAGTTTGTAATTTCTATGAATATGAAATTACTGTGTTGTTTATATTTTCTAAATCTGACAAACACTGTATTTTCTTATTTATTATTATTATTACCATTGCTATTATGATTTTACTCTAATTCGATTTAATTTCAAAATGTTATAACATGCGAGTTTTGCTTTATTTCGCAAACTAAAATTGATTTTTCCGTAGTTTGTTATATTTTTAAAATTTGGCAACACTGTAAAGTCATCATAGAATTCCATTCTTGTGTTCCAACATTTCAACACGCTGGTTGCGTTGGTTGGTTGGTCTCCATCAAGGTTCACGTCGACCGTCACTTTGTTCCACTTCTGGTACATTCCACAAGGACGTAATCAAATTCCGGTTTAAAAGGAGGTTAAAAGAAACTATTGGTTGTTAACCTTTGTTTTGCGTTGTACGCTGACTTTTCCGGCAGTTGTTTCTTTTCGTGTTGATTCGAGCATACCTACAACAGGGTTACACTGTAACTTACAGGTGTGTTGTTTATGTTTACATTCTTTCCTGCGTTGTGTCGATTCCATGTTCATACTTTGTTGTGCTTTTTTTTTCCCAGTGCAACGACATGACTGAAAAGATGATGTGTCCTTACAATCCGGCGCACAGCGTCGAGCCCCGCCGGTACCGTCAACATCTGGACAAGTGCAGAAAGGTAAGATGTCGACTTATCTCCGTTTAAGCCATTTTGAAGCCGTCTCGCGGATGGCCTGAATAATCTTTATTTCTCTAGACTGCCCTGAACGCGGACGCATTCGGCATCTGCAAGTACGACTGGAACCACCACGTCAGGAAGGCGGAGATAAGAGCTCACGAGGCTACGTGCCCGAGTCGAGTGAAATTCGAGAAGGAAATCTTTACTTTTAGCGAAAGTACTACAGTGTAAGCAATCAGATGTTTTACCATTTACATATGTAAACTTATTTCAGATCCCGCATTGAGTCACGTTCCAAAACCCACCGTCGAGGTGGCGGCCGACGCGGCACTGTCTACGGAAAACTGGGACGAAGATACCTCCCAGATGACTTTTAACCACGAAGAGAGGATCAAGTCTGCACCATTCATGGTGTAAGTCAAAATGACCTGCTTTACCTTTACAAATTCAACGGTAATAAGACTTTGTCGTTCTAGATTGCCCAATGGACTGACCCCGTCAGAACGGAAAGCTTATTACCGTGAACACCAGCTGCGTTTAAGCCAAATGAGCTCAGCCACGCCACCTGAAACCACATCCCAGTTTTCCAGTAATCAGATTTCATTCTTACCGTTCTCGTTTGCGACTCAACGTGTTTATCCGTGTAGATCCGGCACCGGTTACCAACAGAAGCACTCATACCGCTCCCGTCGGAATCTCCCAGCCACCGAGCCGACCACCGTTGGGAAGGGGACGAGGTGTTTTAGGTAAGAGGAACGAACTAGCGATTACTCTACTCGTGCACTGTTGACTGTTGATCCGATTATTGTTTCGACTTGAATCATTTTTGGTTATTCGGTAGGTGCATCCAGTGGCGGTGTGAACCCAGGAGGCGTACGCGCACCGGCAGGTCCGGCCGGAAGAGGTAAACATTGCGCAACGCAAATCAAACTCAAACCCTACCCTAATTCATAACCACTGTTACCAATAGATTATCGTTATTAATCAATTAGTAGAGGTTATAAAACTCCTAAAACGAAGGATTGCTGCGAAAAGCTCAAGTTTGAAGCCAGATAGTTGAGTTGATTTAATATCGAGTCTGAGTAATCTATATTTAGTTAACTTATATCTAATTCAACATTTGTCTTGTGCGACTCGACTAGTGTTATGCTTTCCATCAAACCTATAAATTGATCAGTAAAACTAGTTCGACTTGTATGACGACAGTTTCTCCTCGATCTTTACAGGCTGGTCATCGAATTTTACGGCGTCAAACAACATGGCTTTTAACGACAACGACTATCCACCGCTGTCCTAGACGGACGGACGGACAACTAGATCTGAAACGTGAAGTTGCTGTCGAACATCGACGTTGCCTTACTTTGAGCAGAAGACGAGACTTCAAGAGTCGACTTGACGAAGAAGACGACTGAGTTTTACTTTGATTCTGTAACAATTTTCCTTTTTTTTCTTACCCAAAAAAAGTCAAATCTTTGTTGTCTTATTAATGACTAGATTGGGATGACGTGCTTTAGCGCTATTTGAAATACAAAAGACGCGTTTACATACTTTTCCAGAGCCGGAGCTGTGTTTTGGAACAACGCCCGTTGACGTAGAACTGCCTGTGTGCCCTTCGAAATCCAAACGATTGCCGGCTTGTTGTAAACAATTGCGGACAAACTGCTGAAGTAGCGGCCAAGAAATCCCAGACGCAACTTGGGCAATTTGTGTATCTCGTTTTCGCTTTTATAGAGTTCCGTTTAAGTAGCTCGTTTGGCCAGTTTTCCTTTTGGTTAGTATGCCCGTAATTAGATGCCAATTGTCGACGTGTAGTATTACTGATTGAAGTTTAATTAGTCATTTAAGAAAATTAAGTCAGGAAGGTAATTAATAATAGTATTATTATCTTAAATTATCAATGTCTGTTATTAATAACTTGATGAATTAAGTTAATCGTTTTTTACAGTATTATTGTAATAATAATTGATTAGCCGATAGTATAGCCTTTATTGCATTTACTATTATCTCATTAGAATTTTATAGCGATTTATTAGTTCTGTGTATGAAATATTATTGATTTAAGTTAAATTACATATGAATTATTTTAGTCTAAAGCTCAGTGTAAACTCCTGTAAAATTAATTTCTCGTATATCCGTAGAATGATTTGATTTACATCTGGATTTCTTGTAATTTTGCGCTAATATTTTTGGTTCAATTAGCAAATTGCGAGAGGAATATGATTTGCTGATTGAATTACTCAATTACCGCCTTCCGGTGTGTATTTGATTCGTTTAGCTGGCTCAGGTTTTAATTACGTTAATATTTAATTCATAATAATATTAAGACAAATACAGATCAATAGTTTCTGTTCCTATTTACTACATTCTTATAAGTTTGATTGCAATTTAATTAATTGTAATTTTAGCTGGAAATTTAAAAAAATGTAAATTAATTTAATTGTCTCACGAATTTGGGATGAGAACAAAAGAAACCGAAGAATACGGCGAGATTGACAAGAAATGAAAATAACCGTGCGCCGATGCGTAATGTAGTCGCGTGGAAATCTCGAGGAGGAAAGGAAAGCGTTTCCAGACGACACATGGGCGTGAGCTCATTAGAACCCGTGACGTCTGCGACGGTATTCTAATCGTCACACGACGGCCATTTGGTTGTCTTTTCATTTCTTGTTGGCGTGATTTCCACTGTCAGTCTGTTGTCTTGACTATTTTGAATAATTTTTATTTATTGAATTATCTCAATTTGCTGTAACTTGTGTTATTTTGTATTTATTTATTTAAATTTTTCATTATTTAGGAAATGCGAAAGACGTCTCTGAAGATTGGACCGTCTTATCCAGGCGCCGCCCTGCGCTTTTGGATACAGAAGACAAGAAGCCACTTCTCTTTCAGCTGACTTGAAGTGTAACGCTAAAAGTAACTCGACGTCGGAGACGGCGTCGCAGTACGGCATTGGCCCTCTTGGCTGATTCTCCCCACTCTCTCTGTGCGTCTCTCTTTCTTTTCTCGTTTTTTCTCCCCGCCTCCTCTTAAAGTTCTTCACTTGTGTGATTGTCTCGTTAACCAATGTGCTGTTTTTTCGATTCTACCTTCCCTGTTTAGTTGACAGGAAAATAACGACAATTGTGAGGAGATATCGACCACGTCGACATGTCTGAAACGAAAATCTCGCGAAAACCACGAGAACGATGGCTTCTCACACGTAAAACCTGGCGCTACATGACCGATGCCGGACGCAAGCTGGTTCCAGAACACGGAGACCATAGCGATATCGACATACTGGAACAACAGTTCCAGGATGTGTGCGCTGGAGAAAGTTCCTTCATCGCTTGGGAACCATCGACGTCGACGACACCGTACAGCTGGCAGAAGAAGGACGATCCTTCCGTCAAGGATTCCATCCAACCTGATGTCGACCATCGACCTGCTGTTCCAGCCGGTACTGGAACGCAGACGGAAGAGTCAGATTTCCTGGAGATTGACTGGAAGCAACGGTCGGGACCAGAGCCGGTGAAGGAGGTGCGGTTACCCCAAGTAGAACCTGCTGCGAGGACTGAGAAAGCAGCAGCCTCAGCAGCCGCGGGAGCTGCTGCGAGTCAGAATTTCAGCAGCGCTGTTATGAAGTACTTCGGCATGGGCCGCAAGAAAACCGATAAGGATAAGGCTGACCGCTTTAAAATGATCAATTACGATCGCAGTTTGAGGAATATCAAGTCGAAGAATGTGAACCTGGATTCGATGAATGAAGCGGCCGGGCAGTCGAAGGACGGGTGGATTAGGGACACGGATTCTACTATCGCAATTCAGGTTAATTATGCTTTTAACAGCTCGCAATCTTCAATTAACTGAGTTTGTTGTGATTGAGATCTCTAACTCATTAGTGGTCAAAGTCAGTGGGTTAACAAGGTGATACGTCGGGGTCTAAGTGTGCTTAATCTGTTTAATTAATTAAGCTTTTCTCTAATTTTTTCAATGTTAAAACGTTCATTGGTTCCGTTCAAAACATAATATTTCATAGTTAATTAATAGCTCCACTAATTAGTTTATTTATCTTTTATACTAGTTTATTGAAAATAATTTTGTTGGAAAACAGGTTGGCGATTCCCAAGTTCGAGGCGTCACCGATTCTTACAAATCCAGCCTGGAGAACCTGCACAGATCACTGACCAGGCCGGTGGACCTTCCAACCGCTCGCAGGGTATTCCTTGACCGACAAAAGGTGAAAGAAGCTCCATCACCGATCACCATCTCGACATGGAACGCGACATCTCCTCCATCGGAACCTGGAGAACTCGTCACCAGTCCCGCGTGTTCCATAACCATCAGCGACGACTACGGACCTTGTCACGAGGAAGACTTGCACACTTACATATCATCGGTCGACGTCGATAACTACATCTACGGTCGTGGAACATCATCCTGCGAAGGTGAACTACTACTTGTTCCAGGAAGAGATCGTTCCAGTCATCAGATTTTCTTCGGGGAAAACTTCTCCAGTACCAATCCAGTACCTCGAGCAGCTCGGCAATCGCTGCCGGTGATTCATTCTCCAGCAGCGGTTAAGGTGAGCAGCAGGTCGACGTCGACGATAGCCTGCGAGAGCGGCGCGCTGCTGCACGCTAAACGACGCAGCAGCCTCAGAGTATCGGCGGGGAAGAGGAAGAGTTCACCGCTGTCGCACGTGGCCAGTAACCTCAACTTGAATCACCTCATCTCGGCCGTGATGCAGAAGAGTCGCTCGGGGAGTTCCTTGGTGTTTGCAGCCAAAGAGAGCAGCGCTGCAGCCAGTCCAGCAGCCGGGAGCAACAGCCGCGTCGCTAACAAGATCCTCTGGAAGACCAGGTCGAAGAGTCAGAGTCGAGCTAGTGCCTCGAATACTTCGTTGTGGACTCCTCAGGCAAGTTTTATTCACTTCTCCATCGGAAGCTAATCTGAAATCAGTAGTCTTACATCGTATTAAACAAGTTAACTATTCAATTATATGTGTTATGTCATCACTTTAACTGTTATTTGTAATTTTAAATTGAACCTTAATTTAGAATTTATCATCTGATTAGTTAATCAACGTTAGGTTTAATTCAGTTAAAGTTGAATCGTAAAAGGCTAGCAGCAGGAGCAGGAAACGTGCGTTTTGGTAACTTGTTTGGATGAAGGAAGCATCTTTTGCCCGTGGGACGGAGGAATTTGTTGGGGTGGATCAAATTGTGAAGTAAATAGTGTGTTGTAGGTTGCGTGTGTGGCACAGTTGAAAAGTCTGCTGGCGTTCCGAAAATACCTTCTCAGCAGGTGCCACTTGTAGTTTAAACACACACATACACACGCACACACCCAAGTCTTGACAAATATCCTCTTCACCCGGGGGCATCCGTTTCTCCACAGTTACCAAAAGATGTTTGTCCTTTTATATTCGGAATTTTTTGGAATTTGTAGGAGGTGTTTTTAGAGACAGATGGGTGGATGGATAGATGATTAGACAGATAGAAAGATAGGTAGATTAGATGGATAGATAGATAGATTGATGGATAGTTAGATTATATGGATAAATAGGAGGATAGATAGAGAGAACGATAGACAGATAGACAAGGTAGAGTAGATAGATAGACAGGTGGATGGATAAACAGATTAACAGATACATAGATAGATAGACGGACAGATAGATGGATAGTAGACAGACAGACAAACAAATAGATGGATAGACCGAGAGATAGACGGATAAATAGACAGGCAGGCAGATAGATAGATAGATGGATGGATATACAGATAGATAAATACATAGATAGATAGATGGATAGTAGACAGACAGACAGACAGACAAATGGATGGATAGACCGAGAGATAGACGGATAAATAGACAGGCAGGCAGATAGATAGATAGATGGATGGATACACAGATAGATAGATACATAGATAGATACATAGATAGATAGATGGATAGTAGACAGACAGGCAGACAAATAGATGGATAGACCGAGATATAGATGGATAAATAAACAGGCAGGCAGATAGATAAATAGATGGATGGATAAATAGACAGACAGACAGTTAGATAGATGGATAGGCAGATAGATAGATAAATAGACAGATATGCAGATAGATAGATAGATAGATAGATAGACAGTTAAACGACAGACAGATAGATTAATAGAAAGATAGATGGATAGACAGACAGATACATACAGACATAGATAGATAGGTAGACAGATCGAAGAAGGTTATTTTTTAAGTATGCCTTGAAATCAAGATATTTAGAATTCTGTTTAGTTAATATGATTCGTATCCATTTTGAATTTTTCCCTAATTTATATTAATAATTAGATAATAATTTTAATTTCTCGTATTTAATTCATATAAATAGTTTAAAAAAAATGTCTGTCAGGAAGAGCTTTAAATAAGAGTATGAACGAGTTTTGTTTGGTTTAACGTGATTAAAATTTAGTGGAGTTAAGTATTATGATGCTGATGTACGATTAGCCTCTGGAACATTGTATTTAATTTTACCGTTTTCATATTAATGACTTTTTTATTTAATTAAGTTACAATTCATGTAATTTCAGACTGGTTAGTTTAAATTAAATTCATTGTGACCTCGTCGAATGTCATTAATTACTGCTGTAACTAAATTCTTATTAACTCTTAGTAAACACCGTAGTAACACAATATTCTATTTAAATGTTAATTACATTAAGTAACAATTTAACGAAACTGTCAAATCCGAATCAACTCAAAGTAAACTAAAGTGATGAATTTGCCATTTAACTTCATCACTAATTGTACAGCTGTCATTAACTTTTATATCTATCGACTTTTCCAGTCAAATTCGTATTAAAGTAAATTACATCTTATTATAATTTAACGGTAAAAGTCAACTCAATCAACGTACGATGACTTGTATGAAAAATGAATTGTAATTCGCTTTTCGCTGTAGAATTTTAGATCAAGATTCCCAAGGTCATAAACGGTAACCATGGTTACCGTTTTTTGTTTGTTTGTTAATTGCGAAATCCGATTCTCTTTAAATGATGAGAGCTTTCTTCGTGTTGGGTTGATGTAGAAATGTTGAAGCACAAATGGATGAGTGCGGTTTGTAACGAGTCTGGAAGTGACCAAGGTATGCGGACTGGTGTTTAAAAATAGCGCCGTGTGGGCTCTAAATTGTTTGAAAAAGGCCAACAGCACACGGGCGCTTGGCTATGCAACACAAACCTTTGGATAACCAAGAAACAACCAACGCTCTATGGCTATTTTCATTTGACCTCTCTCTCTCTCTCTCTATCTATCTATCTATCTATCTATCTATCTGTCTATATATCTATATATCTACCTATCTGTGTCTCTGTTTCACTCTAAGTATATCTCTCTATCTATCTGCTTATCTATCTATCTCTCTTTATTTCTCTCTATATGTCCCGCTATCTATCTCCATCGCTCTATCTGTCCCTCTGTCTATCTATCTATCTACCTGTCTGTGTCTGTATTTCTCTTTAAATATCCATCTATCTATCTATCTGTCTGTCTGTCTACCTGTATCTCTTTATTTCTCTCTATCTGTCCCGCTATCTATCTCCATCGCTCTATCTGTCTCTATCTATCGCTCTATCTATCCCTCTGTCTATCTATCTGTCTACCTATCTGTGTCTGTATTTCAGTCTAAATATCCATCTATCTATCTATCTGTCTGTCTGTCTATCTGTATCTCTTTATTTATCTATATCTATCCCGCTATCTATCCCCATCGCTCAATCTATCCCTCTGTCCATCTATCTATCTACCTATCTGTGTCTGTATTTCTCTCTATGTATCCATCTATCTATCTACCCCTCTATCTATCTGTCCATCTCTATCTCTTTATTACTCGCTATATATCCCTCTATCTATCTCTATCCATCCATCTATCTATCCCTCTATCTATTTTTCTGTCTATCTATCTATCTCTATTTATATTTCTATCTCTCTCTGATTTATTTTTAATTATCTATTTAATTCTCCAGTATAACTCTAGTTCAATTAAATTAATTAATTAATAAACTTCTTATTGACCAATTTAAGTTTAGTATTTAGATTTAGCTATCCGTGTTTTAATACCAACTGAACAAATATCTATGGCATTTATAATAATTACCGTTAAGTTAATCTAATGTGAAGTGAAACCAAGTGTGATTACAGTAATCAATATCGGTTGATAGCAATTATGTTATAATAGTTTAATATTAATATTTAAAGTTTGTAAAAAGTTGTGTGAATTTCAATATCAGTTTTACAATAATTTATTTTTAATTGTGTATCTACAATTATGATTATCACGGCAGTCTACAGTAGTGAACTTTATTCTCTAATCATATAGCAATCAAATTAGTGGAAATTAATTGAATGTTAATGAGTTATTATGATTGACTTGATTGGTTTCTCCGCGTGCGCTGGGTTGTTTGAGTCATTTGACTGTGGTGTTGATTTTCGCGATGGTTGTTGACAGGGCTCGTGTAAATGGAGCAGCGTGACGGGGCGACAAGTAGTCTTGAGCGACACAAGCTTACTCCATTTGACCGACATAGAGCGAATCGCTCTTCGCAAAGTGGCGCTGGCTAAACTCCAGGAGCTACACTTGGGAGTCGGACTACACCCACCGCCAGGTATGCAACTCGGTTGACACAATATACACATAGATAGGTAGAAAGATAGATGGATAGATAGAGAGAGAGAGATCTATATTGATAGATACAAAGATAGATAGATAGGTAAGTAGGTAACTAGGTAGGTAGGTGGATGGATGGATGGATGGATAGATGGATAGAAAGAAAGAAAGATAAGTAGATAGGTAGGTAGGTAGAAAGATAGATAGATAGACAGATACATAGATAGATAGATAGGTAGGTACTAGGTAGGTAGATGGATGGTTGGATGGAGTGGGGTGGGATGGGATGGATGTACGTATGTATGGATAGAAAGAAAGACAGATAGATAGGTAGGTAGAGAGATAGATTGATAGACAGATAGATGGATAGGCAGGTAGGTAGGTAGGTATATGGATGGTTGGATGGATGGGGTGGGATGGATGGATGGGTGGATGTATGGATAAAAAGAAAGATAGATAGGTAGGTAGAGCGATAGAGAGATAGATGGATTGATAGATAGAGAGATAGATAATAGATAGCTAGATGTATAGATAGATAGGCAGGTAGGTAGGTATAAGGATGGTTGGATGGGGTGGGTGGGATGGATGTACGGATGTATGGATAGAGAGAAAGACAGATGAATAGGTAGGTAGAAATATAGATTGATAGACAGGTAGATAGATAGATAGGCAGGTAGGTAGGTAGGTATATGGATGGTTGGATGGATGGGGTGGATGGATGGATGGATGGATAAAAAGAAAGATACAGATACGTAGGTAGAGAGAAAGAGAGATAGATAATAGATAGTTAGATGTATAGATAGATAGATAGATAGAAGATAGATCGATAAATATCAAGATAGGTAGATAATAGATAGATAGGTAGACTCTGTGTTTGTCAAAGGGGGTGGGCGGGTTCCGCTAGGGACGTTGGTTAAAACGGGAGAGAGTGGAATGTGAAAGATGTTTGTGTTTTTGCAGAAGTTACGAGTGCCGCCGATCACAAACCCAAGAGAAGGGCGCAGCTGTTGCGCAAGCGCGGATCCAACGCGCCGGCTAGCCAACCTTCCAATCCAGGTTTGTGACCTCTGACCTCTTGTAATATTCGCATTCTCTCCTCATCTCCTCATCTCCTAATTAATATCAATAAACTTTCATTAGATCTCATTACATAACAAATTCCATAAAACTGCACATGATTCTAATTTCATTGGAGAACAGATAATCGATTATTTAAGTTTAATTAGATCTCATGACGTAATAGCAAACGTTTCACACTCATTGTCATTAACATTAAGTTTTAATGAAAATCGGGAAATAAGAAAACGTGATTCAAGGTCGACTGTCACTCACGTGTGACGCACGCGCGAGATTCTTCACATGTCGCCGCGTTCACGTCGTATCCCGGCCTCTCGAGATAGTCAAATCAGAAAATTCCTCATTTGACTTGGAATTGAGTTTCTAACTAATTTTTAACGAAATTAAGTATAATCCCATAGATGATGATGTTCTTTAAACGTGTGATTGACCGCAATCCTCAAATCTATTCAACTTATTCAGTTATTTAATTTATTTATCTATTGGCTATTGCATTAGTTAATTAATTAACTTATTATCACGATTTTTTTGTCCTTGTGCTGGCAGCGTATCTGGTTGGCTGTCGACTTGGCGGTAGCCAAAAAACCGGACAGCATAACATCATTAATGGCCTTGTTAATCTGACAAGATTATTTCTGGCGTCCATTTTGTTTTTTTGGCCCAATTTACAATTGCCTTGTTGATTTACGTATTGTTGTTAATTATTAATTTAATTCTAATCGAGTTGAATAATTGAATTGGATGAATACACAGGTGGCGAACAACAGGCTGGATGCGGATTGGTGTTTGGCATTCCGCTGGATCAGTGCATCGCCAACGAGCGTCGACTCAGACAGCAGCGGAATCTCAGCGCCGATCCCACCGACGATGGCTCTCCTGGTGCGCGCAAACACTCTCACGTGGCCGCCAGGTCACAAGAAAAGGTATTTCCCTTCTTCTTTAGAATCTATTTCTGTCAATTAAAAACAACGAGCGAGCGACGGATGACAAATAAAACGTTTGGACCAAACTGGAAACCAAGGAGTTGCCAACCCTTTTGAAATGTAGACGGCCGCATTCTTGTGCGGCTATAAATGGAGTAATTTATCGCATACTTAACGCTGCTCTTCTAATTAAGCGTTAACGTTTCACTGTGCAAATACTTTTGGCATAAGTTTGATTCCTTCAGGGAATTACATTGAGTGTAACATTTAACTCGTACCTGTAGTCGTATTACGACATTACGTATTGTTATTGCGTTTATGTTATATATTATTATCATGATTAGCTAATTAATGAAAAGAAGCACTATTAATAATGGTGAATAACTAACTTTTAATCTATTTAAGTTAGTGATGGAATGTTCACGTCAATAGATGGCGCGCTGCTTGATTATTCGTCTTCAAACTTCATTTGTTTACAAACACGAGTAACGGCATGGAAACTAGAGATACATTTTCATGTAATTGACTGAAAAGTTAATAATAATTAATGGCGAATAATTAACGGACGTTTAAATGAAAGTTGCGCAATTTCTGTTTGCCAAAGAGGCGCCAACTTCAGATTGTTTACAAACACAACTCCATGTATGTTTACATTCTTAAAACCCTCTTTGGTGGTCTCTTCTTTCTTGTATTGCATTGTATAGGGAAGCTGGTGTGACTCATCAGAGACAGAGAGAAAGCGGAGCTGTTCTTTTTCAAACGAATCCGGCGACGGTCTGGCTGAAGATCCCGTCGTTAATAACTCGCCGTGCATCCCGAGCGTACTGTCGGCGTGTTTACGGCACTTGGAGACGTACGGACTCAACACGCTCGGGATTTTCAGGGTATCGAGTTCGAAAAAACGAGTCCGGCAGGTACGTTCTCCCGCCAGTCTGGTTAAGGCCCATTTTAATTTTGCTTTTTGTGTACAGCTGCGGGAAGATTTCGACTGCGGTAACGATGTCATTCTCAGCGAGGAAAGCTCGCCCCATGACGTCGCAACGCTACTGAAAGAATTTTTCCGAGACCTGCCCGAACCCTTGCTGACGAGATCCTTGTACCCTGCCTTTGTGCAAACTCAAAGTGCGTACTTCAACAACACTTGAATGATAAGAAACGATACATTGAACTTTAACTGCGTGCAGGGATACGAAACCGTCAAACGCAGTTAAAGGCCCTGCAGCACCTGGTGCAGCTGTTACCCGCGGCCAGTCGCGACACCCTTCACGTCCTTCTGGCGTTTCTCGACAACGTGGCCGGCAAGAGCGAAGATCACCGTGGACCTGACGGTGTCACCGTCCCTGGCAATAAGATGGACACCAACAACCTTGCTACCCTCTTTGCCCCCAACATCCTGCACGTGGTACGGGCCGGAGCCACTCCCGAGGAGATGGCGCGGGATTATGCTTTACGCGCCGACGAGAGGATCGACGTCATCAACGTCATTAGGACCATGATAGAAAACCACAAGCAGCTCTTTGAGGTACTTACTTATCTTACTTATCAAATAATTGTCTCATCACTAACGCTCATGTCACTTTTACCGTAATGTTTAATACTGAAGCACCTTACACAACAGTTCTGTACTTTTAATTAACTTTAAGTTACATAAGGTTTACACAATTATGCGTTCGATCTTTTTCTCCATTTCACAGCTATCGGCGGAGTTGCTTGACGAAGTGTACCTCAACCTAATGGAGACTAGTCCCGATGCTATGGATAGTCTACTCTCGAGGAAATGCCCGAGTCAGAATTACCCGTAAGTCGATGTCTTATATTATTATAGTTTAAATGTAGTAGTTTATATTTAGTAATTAAAAACAGGGTTATTCACTATGGCGATGTTAATTTGCGTATTAGGAGCTAAAACCTGATGGAATACCAAATCTTACGGTTTGTTTATCACAATTGGTTATGTGTTTGTCTATTTTGCAGATTGACGGACGACATGGAGTCATCGAGCAGCGTCTTTGAGGGTAGCGAATGCTCCTCCGTACCCAGGACGCCCAACTTCGATACTTTCCACCACTCGGTCGACTCTCTGTACTCGGTTCATTACGCCAAGGACGACCTGCTGCTCGACGGCGCCTCTCAACAACACGAACCAAGATGCTCAGCCGGCGGGTATCGTCTAAACACATCGCTAGCCCTGTCTTTTAAATATTTACTTTAACATTCCTAAATAAGCTCTATTTGTAGCAGCAGCAGAGAGCGGCACTTTTTCGATGCGCGCGGCCGGGACAGACCCACCGAGCGCCATCTAGTCGTCCAGCAGGAAACCCTGGAACAGAGTCGGTCACAATCCATCATCGCCGAGGATCCCGCAGTCATAACAGCCAGTCTGCGGATATCCGTCGCTGCCAACCCTGCTGACCTCAAGTCCTTTACCGTCGAGAACGATAACGACATCCCTTTCATCGAGGATACTTCATCGCAGGAAGAAACCTCAACCGGAGAAGCCAGCGCCAATGCCCGGGAGCGAGTCTCACTGTCGCCGGTGAAGAACTCGACAGGCATGGCGGCCCGGAAACGTACAGGTAGCAGCGATTCTTACCTAGGTTATCCAGCTTCCGGATCCAGGATTTCCACGCATGCTGGAACGTCGAGAAATCAAACCAAGAGCGGGTCGCACGATTCTGTTCTCAGCGGGGCGTCGTACGTATCCTCGCCGCCCCAGACACCGGTCACTCCGGCGTCGACGTACATCGTATCCGGAACAAGTAGTCCGCTGAGTTATGGATGCAGCTCCCCTCCGCCCAGTAGTCCTCCACCCTCGCCAAAGGAATCCAGATCACAGGTGCAGCGGACGAAAACTGCTGATCAGCACAGGAAGTTCGATGTCAAGTTCAGCAGCCGAGATCAACAAGCTAAACAGGAGAAAGGGAAAACTGCCCCGGTGCCCAATCGACTTGGCGAGGCTTTCCCCAGACAGTCGTTGAAATCCGGTGGATGCGATACGCCCGGAGGGCGTGGCCAGATGACTGCTGTTCTTCGCAAAAAGTGGGAGATTATGGCGAGCAACCCAACCAGCAGCAGTAGCAGCAGCTCGCAAAACTGAAATCACGTGTACAATGACTTGGTTCCCAACAAGTGCAATTCTTGCTTCTTTGATCTCTCTGCCTTAACTTCTCTAGTCAATATCTACTTCCTCATACTTGTTTACTTCGTTAACTAGTTAAATATGCATTTATATTTTTTTTAAATATTCTATGAAAAGTTTCGTCGTTGAATACTTAAGCTGAAAAGTGTTTGTTCTTTCGTTATCCAGTTGCGCTATTCTTGTTTTCCTTTGTCCCTGGTATTCCTCCTAATTCCTGGGTAATTTGTTTCTACCGGTGAACTGCGACTGAGCAACTCGAGTACACGGCAATTACTTAAAAACTATTGTTTTCACTAGAAAGCGAAATCGAGACTTTAAATTACAGAAAAAAAGGGAATTCATTCCGGAGTTCCAGCAAGCCTCCGCCTTCTTTCCAGATGGGCCTAAATAAGATAGTTTGACAAGTTATTTCTCATTATTAGATGATTTGAAATTTGACGTTGAAAGACGGAAAAATTATGGAAATCTAAAAAGTTTGAATGCTAGATGGAATACCCGTAAAATGGTAAGGAACTCCTGTCTTTCCAGTAGATCATACGACACGGACAAAACGCCCAGGATCATGGGGTGGAACACCTCTCCTCCAAAGGCAAAGAGATCCAAGCCGAGTTCCAATCCAGCACCACAGTCGCACTCGTCATTGGCCAGCTGCACGGCGGATACGTATTCTTCCAGCGGCTCTAATTTCTTCTCCTTTTCTGCCTCCGTTTTGCTTTTGACCACATCCGTTAGAATCTTCTTGAAAGTCGCTTTGGAAACAAAAAAAATCACTTTAGCGTTATTCATTAATATTTTTATCATAACTTAATTATAGGCTCTAGTACCTGGTGACTGTATGACGTCCCTATAGCCAAGTTGCGTCTTCTTGTTATACGGGACGACGATACCGACCTCGTAGAAGGTTTTGGCTACGATCTTTTTTTGACGGTCCTTAATTTTCTTGCTGTTTCGACTCAAATCGAAGCCGTTGTCTTTAGCAAAAGCGATCAGCTTCGTCCTTAACCGGTCCAGTTCTGTGCCGTCGTCAGAGTCGGTGGTCGACAGCTTCTCCGTGATAGTCTCACTGGGGAGAAAAACTTTATTTCTGCGCAAAAAAAAACACAATGAAAACGACGACCGAATTACTGAATGGCAGCAAATAAATTGTCGCCAAGGACGGTCAGGGCAGCTCCTTCTCTTTCGGTATTCGACGCGACGAAACCCGGCAGTTCCTTCGGATCGTCACGGAAGTAGCCTACGTGGAATCCCGATTCTTCGCTGCCTTTCAAAACAGTCTGAATTTTTCAAATGAAATATTTGGAATTAAAAAAAAAAACAGCAATAAGGCAAAAGAACAGAACCTGGAATTCAGGAGGGTCGTAATAGAATCGCCACTTGACTAGTAGCTCTTTGGAATCCCGCGGGGATGGCGCTGGTGGCTGAAGCAGCTCAAACGGACCGACGAGTTCCAAGTCCAGAACATCCTTGAGCGCGGCTAGAAGATTACGTAAACAGTTAGATTTAAATTAGTTCAAACGTGTTATAAACTACGATACTTTCGGGAGTAACACTATTCAGCTCTTGGCAAAACCGCCACAGCTGGTAAAAGTCTTCAGGCATGTCCACGAGGAAAACATCCTTAATTTTTTCCTTAATGTCTGCTGTAGATGGTGAGAACGTCTGATCTGCTGACAGTTCAGGTACCTGAACATAAATTCTTGAAGCTCGAATACTGGATTTAGCTTTGAGCGCACCTTACCGAGTCGTTTGACCCCACATCATTCGCGTCATGTTTAACGACAGCAGACGTGTCCCCATGCGCGTATTTCTGACGATGCTTCCAGTTTTTCTGATAGCACTGACTCCCGTACTTGCATTGCGGAAGCCGAGCAGTGCTTGCAGTCGATGCTGGCTCGGGAGGCGATTCTGTCACGGTTTTGGATTTTTTGGAACTAACTAATTTCACTTCATTCTCAACCTTTCTTTTCGGTGCCATTTCGAATGCACAGCTAATCTTTAGACCTTGTTAATCTCAACTGTCAACTATGAATGCAACTCTAAGTGTTACGACTCAGAAACGTTTACCAACGTAACATCTTACAGTTATCTTAGCTTATAATTTAAAAAACATTAGCGGACACAACATGAAGAGATAAGCAATTCAAATCCTAGCCAGTAATCTGCTCGACACTGATTTTTTCCTTAAACAGTAAATAAGTACGAGAAGAGAGAGGAAACCATTTGAAACCGTTTGTTTACATCCGGTTTGAATGTCAATCTGTGTCCTTACAGCGTTGCCATGTATTTAAAATAGTGAACCCGTTCGCATAAATGTATTCAACGTTAAAACTTACGAGCATTTCAATTAGATTAAACATTAAACTTAATTAACTAAGCTGCGTTGAAATAATTCTATTACGCCTAACAAGGGCCATTTATACATTGATTTCGCCAAAGCATATGACCGTGTCGATCTCAGAATTGCTGGGCTTATGTCCCAGTCCTTCTTGAGGGATTACTCCAAGTCGGGGGCTCGATGATCCTGATTTTTTTAAAATCCTCGACAGGTGGTTGCCAATCGACTTCCGGTGACTTGGGATTGCGAACACTATGGAACTAGATATATGTAATTAACCCAAGCAGTATTAAGTAATTTACATATATAAAACCCATCATAGATACGTATTATTACTGCTGAATTGGTGCAATTACCAACTAATCCTCTAACAGCACGCGGTGAAATCCGCTACTCGAAGCATCCTGTGCGATGCTCACACCACGATTCAGTTTGACTGATTAATACTACAGTACCTAATCTTTCATTTGACTTTGATCTGGGTAATATCGGGTGGTAATGTAAATAGTATAGCGCGTCAATCAAGTTAGACAACTAGAAAGACATTAAACCGCATATAATCAAGGTCTGTATTGGTATTTTATTATTCAGACTATGCATAGTTTCTTAACTTGTTACAGATTCAATTACCGCGTCATAATCTTCTTCACTACGTCACTTCTTATAATTATTGTATTTATGATGACAGTATTTGAAAACAAGATTGTTTAAGCAACATATGAGTAGCGAGTTAATTGGTTTACACTTAAGTTCAATCCGACTTGAAAAGTTGATTATATGACTTTTATAGTTAACCAACTTCGGCTTGGTCTTTTTATCATAGCATTTTAGGAAATTGTGATTATTTGAACGGTTAATCTGACCATTCCCTGATTGATATCGATGTTAAGCTAATACCTAGTCTGGTTATAAACAGTTTGTGTTAAACGACGGTATTTGACAGCCAGGAAATCATTGGTTGATGTTTACTAACATAAGTGATTCAGTTACTTTAGCTTGGTCAATTAGTCGAAAGCTGTTGTATATGACAGTGGTTGTTGACTTGTTGTAGTCGCCTTTTGGTAGTCGATTCAAGGATGACGACATTTGAGCTAGGAAAACTTAGTAGTTAAGAGTGAATTACAGTTTAGCAACGTCATCTAATACTTGCGTGAGATTTTAGATCAGTCCTCGGTAGTATAGTGGTTAGTATCCCCGCCTGTCACGCGGGAGACCGGGGTTCAATTCCCCGCCGGGGAGGCTTTTTTTTGTACCAGAGAATTTCATAGTTTGGTCTATTTGTAAGGATATCAATAAAAACTTTAATATGAATTGTTATCTAGTTAATGATATCAAAGATTACTAGATCAGTAAACATTAAATACTTTCAATGATATGTTTGAGTTTACTGAAATGATCTTCACCACAACAACATCAAACAGTTTGTAAGTTTGAATCCATCATTTGGACCCAGGACCATCGATTTAAACCTTGTGATGTGGGGCATACGCATATTCAGTGGAATGTCTGATTGCAGGAGAAAAAAATTTCCTTTTTAAAAATAAATTATTAACTAATATTAATTTGAATTGTTGTCAGATAGATAGATAGATACAGAAACAGATAGTCGGACAAACAGACAGAGAGGTAGATAGATGGATAAACAGACAGACAGACATACAAGCCGTATGACGGTGAGTCCTAACACAGTCACGCCGTCACGTGACAATACGTCATAATGCACAAGTCCTACACGAAACATTCATTCAATAGGCAATTTGTGGTTGATTATTTCCAAATTGTATAATTCATAATGCACACTAGTTTCTCCCAACCATTTCATTGCGATGTTCATCAAGAATAATGTATGTACTGCACACGGGTATATATATCAGAACTATAAGTACAACTGTCGACGCACTTGGGACGTAATTGCACACTCTCTCTGGCTGGCTCACAGTAAACTATCGGTAGGCACGAAAGTAATCACAAGACTAATTACTGCAGCCAATAGACAAAGGCCGGCAAAAGTGTAGCGAACCCAGCGCAATACGTTTCGAGTTTCTAACCTGCTGTTACGTCCGCCGGTCCGCCATGATGTTTGCAGCCGCAGGGCACTGGCTTGTTTGCAAACAATCTGCACGCAGCGTTGCCAGATGCTTCTATAGGTCCATTCCCAGTGCGCGTGGAAGCGACTGAGCGATGAAAGTCTGCCACTGGCCGATGCTGGTTTCAGACTTTTGGACGAATTTTTATATTTCGAAATCCTGTCAATTGTCAACTCAGAAATTACTATAACTTGTCGCGTACATAAAGGGTTTTCTAAATTAATATTTGTACAGCAGAACTATAGATAGATAGATGGATGGATTGATGGATGGATGGATGGATGGATGGATGGATGGATGGATGGATGGATGGATGGATAGATGGATGGATGCATAGACGGATGGATGGATGGATGGATGGATGGATGGATGGAT